>SZWC01022193.1:13252-43834 GCA_023375785.1 Penium margaritaceum | reverse complement strand
CTATATCTATATCTATATCTATATCTATATCTATATCTATATCTATATCTATATCTATATCTATATCTATATCTATATCTATTTCTATATCTATATCTATATCTATTTCTATATCTATATCTATATCGCGAGTCAAAATTTTGTATGCACCAGTCCTATGAACAATGATTACGATGATATATATTCATTATGATTATTATGACCAACGATGAATTCCAATAGAAACGGATCGCACTACTAACTTTTCTTCTTTGTATTGTTTACTTGCCATTATGTCCTTGATTATACAAATCATTTGTCCTATTTTCTAGAAAACTCACTCGTATACACGGTTGGAACATAGGAACGCACAGCAAACTCTTGAGAAAGTGGTGTTTACGTCCTTTACTGTTCTTCCCTGATCTCGATTGGTTTTCATATGCGAACTTCATTGTAGGGCGAGACCATCCATCCAGGACAAAAGTTAATGGCAAGGGCAATGCAACCATTGGTTACAAACGTCCAAGAATCTTGAATCAAGGAATTTTCTATCCTTAGCCCTTTTTGGGGATTTTTTTAGAGGTTGTTGTCTGCTATTTCATTTGTTAGTATGGAGAAACATGCCACAATCAACTCCGCAATGACATTGAGGCAACCAAGCTCGTGATCTGACGGTTGAGGTTATGCCGCTCGACAAGGTTCTAATCAAGAAAAGCTCGTGGCATGCTTTACTTAGGGGATGGAATTGGTGTCCCAACTGTTGTTCGGTCTTGCCAACTACAAAGCTTTGAAAACTAACAAAATGAAGGCCAAGTAACAAAAAGCGAGTGCGTACACGTGAATTTTGCCGACCCCGTATACGAACCAAACAATCGAGTTGCACTCGAGCCAACGATAGAGTCGAATGATTCTCAGCTTCACCCCTATGCAGGTTGTTGTTTGTGTACCTCGGCCACAGTTGGGAATGGGTGAGTAGGAACATGCTCAAATCCCGAGAATTTGCTGATGACAATGAGCTTTAAACTTTCAGTGTTTGAGCTACCGTTGCCCTGTGAGCACATGATACATCAAAGGACTCTTCGGATCGCCATAGCCACGGCTGAAGGTAGAGTAATCCCCGTGTAGCGGCCATCATGACTCTTTGTTGTGGAGATTAGGGGAAGAGTGCAAAACTGTTTTGTGAGAGGCTACGTCGTCCGACTGTGGGGTTAACGAGTTTGTGGCCGGTGTCACACGGCCACGTAGCACCTTCGAGCCGCATTCGGAGTTCTCTCTTAAAAAAAGATGTGTTGGAGGTTGTCGTAGGGAATCTACAGTCACACCGACGCCCGTAGCAGCTTGCCTCTGCAGGTAGGCACTGATAAAAACTTTCTGAAAATTTTTGACACGACACCAGTAGCGTTGACCCATGTTGTGGAGTCGCACCACTTGATGAACGCGCTAACTATTGGGCGTCGTCGATAAGTTCCTAGAAAGTTGCTACACCTCTCGAGGTGTTCCAACTCCTCGCAAATCTCCACGGTCACGGAGTTTACGGACAAAAATTTGTTGGCTGAATCGCCGTTGATTCAATTTGCTTTTCCTTACTTGGATAGTGACGTCATCAAATTGAGAAATGTCATCTGATCCATGACATCACTTCACTTTGACGAAAATGGAAAAAAAAACAAATTTCAAAATAGGCAGGCTACGTGCGAGCGGATGGTGTCACACTCATGCTAAATGAACTTGGGCGTGGAAAAGTGTGCGCTATTTAGTAAATCAGCCGCGTTCGACGTGGTTTACAACTAACTAGTTGGTCGGTCCTACAAACTCAGTCCACCACAGCTTCTTGCTGTGAGTTGAGTTTGTTTCGTGTGACACTGACCTGTGTGGGTTTACGGCAAGGTTGAAAGTGCTTTGTATCTTCATAGGTCGGGCCCTGACATCGTTGAATTTCATGTTTCATAGAAGAGGCAGAAATACTGGGTGGATGAAGTTCATTTACTTGAACACCCGCTATTCATCAATGAAGTTTCATGTAACGCATTTCGCGGCTTCCTACACCTTCTCCCCGCCGTTCATGCATCTTCATCGCGGCTCCGTTTTTCGAACCATATTTTGCTTCGACACTGGTTAGTTGTGCGCGGACAGGTTTGACACGGCTGCAAAGACCTTTCCCTCCACGGCAAGGTTCACATCTGATGCAAGAGGCTGCGCGCGAGAGGTTTTGCTGCCAATGCATCGTTTTTTCTGCCGCAATTGCGAGCCGCCATCCTGCATCATAACTCTGATGCCATCTTTTCCTCGACGAGTAAACAAGCGACGCGTCAGCAAGAAGTTCCTTGACTCGAATGCTCCAAGCGCACCCTTCGCCACCTCCTTCGGCGGCGTGAACGTACTTCAGGTGTTCCAGGGTACGGGACCACGGAAGTTTCCTGCCGCAATCAAGCGAAGTTCAGCAAGACCACAGCAGAACGGGCTACCGCGTTAAGGGACGATTGAACTGGCGCGAACAACGGACTACCGCAATGCGGCAGCCGGTTTCGCTCGTACCAGTTGCACCATTGCTGCAACCGCTTTTTCTTTGCAAACGACCGCATACCGCAATGCGGCAAGTTTGGTGCGACGCCTTCATCTTGGGAGTTCAATTTCACGAGGTTCGAACTGGTGACCCCGACGCTCAATGGTACCTGACGACCTATGATGACGCTATCGAAGCAACTACCTCGATGGCTTTCAAGCTCGAAGAGAGGTGAGCTGCGCCTCGGAAGAGCGATTCGGGGAGAGGGCCAACAAAATGAGAGTTTGGCTTCGGATGTTTAAATTTTGAGCATTCGAAGTAGGAGTAACTTTAGTTAAACCCAGGATTGAAGAAGATGGGTAAGATGAATTGTCGTTGAATGTTTGCTAAGGCGCCGTATCGTGATTGACTTTCACCCACTTTCCTGTAAGCATTGTGCCCTCATTAGTTGGCAGCAAGGCTTAGCTGAACAAAATAGCAATGATGAAGCGGGAATAATACTTCATCAAGCTGTCGCCAACCGCGAAGGTCGCCTGATATGAACGACCTTGGTAAAACTTCGCATCGACGCCACGTCAGCCATTCTCGCGTACAAATGTGCGGGAACGTCGATGAAAACTCGTCTTCAGCGAACTCGGGGCGCGACGATACTGTCGGTCTCTCGGCTCACCAACGGGTTTGTGGCCGTCAGACCTGTGTAAAGTTAAAATCGCTTGCGACAATGATTTTGATAGATTTGTGAGCGATGTCTTGCATATTGCCATAGCAAACCAAGTATGGTTGGGTGAAATTGTGGGTGAGATTCGATCGTGTTCCCAGTCAACCCATTCCAAGCCGCGGCCCGTTAAAGTCCGAAAACGATTCGAACAGAATTCTGTCCGATGTCCAACAAAAATCTAGCAGAACCCTTCATCGTTTTGTCCGCCCCACGACTGCCTTCCAAACACAAAACGACAAGCGGAAGGAAAATGTGTCAAAGCTTGTGAGCTGCCGGCTACTACAGTGTTGCAAAGCATGACCGATGGCCATTGGTGAGTCAAGGAAACGTAATGAACACAATTCAAAAGAGGGGCCCATTACTTCGGTTAGAACTTCTTCGAAAAATAATGCCTCTAACAGGAACGTTTCAATACTATCCCCAAATCCAGAACAAGGGCGTAATTATTTGGAAACAGTATCTCATTAGGTACGTGTGTAACATTTCATTGTCCTATGGTGGTTCGACTCAAAACGTGTCATCCTACATTTCCTCTAACAACACTTATCTAAAGTCGGTGGCCCCGATCTCCGCGCGCTAAAACCTCATTACATCACCTACAGTGTACAATCTAGATTGGATCATTCATAACAGCGTAATGTTCTAGCAACAAGTCCAAGATCAGAAGTATACCATATTTTTCAAGTAACGACACTTAATAGAACAAAACAATTATGAGGCATTGGTTGCATGGCTTCTACACAAGTTAATGAAAAGAACGAACAACATAAATTATGTTCATGTAACTATCAAAGTACTGATGGTTCAAGTAAACTTCTAACTTCAAGGGAATCCTTTCTGAATTCTAAGTATTTTTTGAAACTCCATGCCTATGAATAAACTATCTTGTATTCAAAGCATGATAAAGTTTAAAACTATAGTTAATAAATATTCCAAAATAGAATTTAAAAACCATTCATGGTGTAGATTGAAATGACATCATTGAGAATATACAACTTATATGCCACATATCGTATCAAAACAAAAAAATCATTTGTAATTCCAAACCAAAACAGAAAAAGGAAATTCTCTTTAATTATTAATCTTTCTATTATTTCCTAAATGAAGATGAAATTTTTATTCCTTCATAAATGGAAAGATCGTTCAAAAACAAACCCATCAAAAAACTAAATCTACATTTCAACTAAACTTCTATCAAGATTTTTTTGGTGAAATTTCTTGAACTTTAGAACATGAATTTACATGTGACGCATTCTAACATAGCATATTGAGTCTTTCAGAATGTAAAGTATAATTTAAAGTTTGAAGTGAAACATTATTACACGTAAATGAGACCTTAATTGAAATCTATAAATTCATACTAAAATAAATGATTTAAAGATAAAATGTATATATCATTTTATTCCTCATTCACAAGGCACACTTGATCAAAACAAGGGATATAAAATTATTCATCTCAAAACATTATTTCTATATGTAATATTTACAAAGGATTCTATTTATGTTTTATGGAAAATTCACGCAGGTACATTGATGGGAAAATATTGTATAGAAGTAAAACATAATTTTTTACATATTCAACCATCTTTTGGTCTAACAATCTAATAAAGTAATGAAACTTAAGAAACATTTCATTTATTGAATTTGTTCTAGTTATTTTGTTTCTTACAACATCCACATGAAAGCTTTTTATACATTAAAAAACTATCCTAAAATGATAATGATATCTTGAAAACTTGTGAAAATACTTCACTCACATAATTCATCTTAAATTTCTACAAATAACCACATGTTATTTATCATTCTATGATATTATATGCATGTCATCTCAAACATTTATGTGAATTCTACTTCTTCATAATATAAAGTATATTATTGTTACACTAATCAGAAGTAAAGTTGTTCAAAGTTGAAAATAGGATTTGCCACTGTTCATAGAATTGGGGGTAGATGGGTAATTTAGAGGATTGGAAAGCGTACTTTGTTGTTACAAGTGTCAAATCTTGACGATGTACATACAAGATGCAACTATGAGAAAGTGCGGCTCTCTCGAGCAGTTTACAACAGTTTACATGACGCGATGCCTTGCTCAAATTTGTTGAATTGAGAATTCCCTCGTTGGTTTGTTGGGAGCTTCAAGATCGAATAGATGGTTTGCATGGTTTTTCGTAGCAACTTGAGCGATTGTCGTTCCTGATCTCCATGTCTTGAGAAGTGTTGCAAGAAGGTTCGAGCGAGTTTTGAAATGACCGATAAAGGGTCACTATTGCATGTGAGTTTCGAGGTATTCAGAGGAATTCCCCTCGAGCGCGGAAAAGATCATCGCGATTAAGTTGCAAAGTAGGCTTGGGGTCACAAGGCAAAAAATAGCTTACGCGAGGTTCTTTCCTTGTGTAAGCCTATTCAACATCATACTACCCCCCCCCACTCTAGTTTCATCCTTTTGGTGCGCAATCACCACGTGGCCAGAGTCGTGCTCAGTGGCCGTCGTTCAGGGGATGGACGTTCGAGAGTTGTCCGTAAGGCATCAATCTTTTGTGTGCCGCATCGTATTTTTTCCATTTGACTATGTACAGGTCTTCTCCTCCTTGCATACGGTGATCGAGGATTTCCTCAACCTTGTATTTATGGTCACCATCTGCAATCATAGGTGGCTGTGCAGGTACCAAATCTCTGGTTGGTTTGGCATAGTGCCAAATGTTGCTTATGAGGAAGACCGGGTGAATCTGCATGTTTTCAAGTAGTGAGAGCTTGGCGAAAACTGGAGTTCGCATCTCCAAGATGTCGAAGGGCTCTAACCATTGTCGATGGAGTTTTTGGTTTCTTGATGCGCAGGGTTTGAACATCGCATAGTTAATCAAAACCCTGTCTCTGGCTTTGAACTCCACAGTTTGCCAATGCTGATCAAGTTGCCGCTTCATGGCTTTCTTTGTTCTTGATGGCAGAAAATAATTGTCCATGTATGTTGACAACAAAGATGTCACCTTCGGTCTGCAAATCAATCATTGTCTTTGATTCTACTCCGTAGACCACCTCAAATTGTGTTTTCTGTATTGTAACAGAGGCTGCTAGGTTGAATGTGCACTCGGCAATCAAAATTTGACTCCCCGGTTTGTGCCGTGAGGTTCGCACAAAGTTCAAAGGAGTTTTTCAAACGTTTGGTGGGTTTGCTTGGTTTGTCCATCAGTTTATGGATGAAGCATCTATGAAAGTTGTACTTCAATCCCATGCCGTTGTTTTAAATCTTGCAAAAACTGGTGGCTCAACCACGAACCTTAATCACTTGTGATTGATCATAGAAACCAATGTAGTAGGACGATCTAAACAAGAAACAGACGTGCTACTTTTTCGTTATTTACATTCATAGTGGTAAGGATGAAACGTGCCATCTTCCAAAACATGTGGACGACGATGAATATGGGGTCAAACCCCTCTAGTGTGATGGGCAAACCTGTCATGAAATCCATGGAGATGTCAGCCTTCATTTGTTTTGTGTCGGTAGTGGTTGTAGGAAACTGATAGGTTTGGTTTGTCGACTCTTGTGTCTATGGCATATGTCAAAGCGTCTAAGGTAAAGTCCCATTTTGTTCCACGAGTAGCACTTGGTGAGTTTCTTTAGGGTCTTGTCAGCTTCAAAATGGCCACCTTGCTCGGTGTCATGGCATTCTTTGAGAATCATACGTCGTAGCTCCTTGACTTTTGCAACAACCTGATTTTTCTTCTTTGTACACCAATAGGAGCATGCAGAGTGGAACTTCGATGTGTCATACGCCTCCTCGTTTTATCCACGTGATACATAGGAATCAACTAATTTTGTAGTGCATTGATCTCCATGAGATCGGGCTGGTAGCTCAGCGCGTTTGGTGGAGATATCTTTCCTTGCAAATTATTTATTTTGTAGTTGAAGTTATGCTCAAGAAACTCCATCCAAAATGTTTAGTTGTGTTTGAAGGTACTTAAGGGCATGGTGGTTTGTCAAACCACACATTTAGAGAACTCCAAATAGCAATGTCAGGTTTTGATGGAATGAATAACTGCAAGCATCTGCTTCTCGTGGACAGCATAGTTGAGTTTGGGCATGTGAAGCTTTCATAACATGTACGCGATGGGATGTTCTCCTTCCGTGTTGTCTTGATTATGAATCATTTGATGTATGAATATACAAAAAAATGATTACATGTGAACTTTTTCAAAATTGTACAGGGAATATATCTCTAACAAATGATTTATTTTAAGGTGTTTTCACATGCAATATGTATGCTAGTTATATGCCCCCGAGTATGAATTCAATGCATGAACTATAGAAGGCAAAAATTCCCTTTTTTGTGGTATTATTAAACCTTGGAGTGTAATCAATTTATATTTAAGAAAGTATGTAGTCATGAGGACGTGGTGGTGCATGCATATTGATGAATAGATACACACTCTTGGAATACCTTAATCTGCTTAGCTTAAGTGCACCATAGTGGAGAGCATCATCCACAATATGGACGCCAAATTGTGCAATGATCTCAGAATCTACATGAACATGTGGACTTTAATCTAAGATGTATGGGAATAACGTTTGAAGGAAGCAACTTGAAGGATTTTACTTTGAACTTTGTTAAGCATCCGTCCTTACAAAGGAAGCTTACCCAACTTCATGGTGAACTCACTCAATCTCTCTCTCTCTCTCTCTCTCTATTTTTCTCTCTCTCTCTCTCTCTCTCTCTCTCTCTCTCTCTCTCTCTCTCTCTCTCTCTGTCTCTCTCTCTCTTTCTCTCTCTCTCCATCTGCCCCACACTAATAACACAACTTCATTAATTTAAGAGGTACATACTTTAGTTACATACTAATCACCATTGCCTTTTCGTTAACATCTCTACTGTAGTATCAAGGCCAAAGTTCTTCAAGAGTATTTTATCAAGACCTGTGAGAGCGTGGACCTAGCTTGACTACGTGAAAGTTAGACTACCATGAACAGGATGGTAGTGCCAAGACACCCTGATTCGACAGCCTTGAAAGTCCTTTTAAGGAGTTTTTCCTTCTGTTGTGTCGGAAATTTTAGTGCTTTGTGCATAGTTATGTTCAAAATCACTCCAATTGATACTTTGTATATCTTATTATTCATGGAGATATTACATTTCTCTCTTTTTTACATGCTATCTTTCTAAGCATGAAGTTCCTCGTATAAGAAATGAGGAACCTAAAGCTTGCTAACACAAATTAAAGCACTTCCACTGTGCAAACGTTGACAATTTCAACATAACCTACAACAAAAACTAAATTTATTTATTAAGTTTGTGGTCTCATGTTGTGTTTTGGAAGATTTAGATGATTTCTTCAAGTATTTGTTAGTGCACATAAAGACTCTTTATTTGAGTGAAAGAATACCAAAAATAATAAAACATTCATCATGATGAATGTATTGATTGATCTAATGAAAATCATGTTTCAAAACCTTTTCAATTTTTTGTTTCATCTAGCCTTGATGAATAAGAAGGAAAATGGTTGTACATTTCAGTCTTTGTTTTTATGCACTGAAGTTTTTTGTATAATTGATTTCATCAATTTGACAGATTAGTCAATTTTTCGTCAAATGGGGACGTCTTGCATGTATGGTTTCAGTGATTGGTCAACTTTATAAGTTTCATTTTCAACTTCGTTAAACTTGCGTAAATTAAATAATTTTAGAAGTTATGTCATCAATGATTTTAATTTAAAAATATTTAGATTTGCTTAGGTTTGTAAATCAATTTGAATCAAATTAATGAAATCAGAAGCATTCTTGAATTGTAAAATTGATTGCCAAAGAAAATCGTTTTATGACTGTTTTGACCACAAAATTCAGTTATATCCATACGTTTTTTATTTAGGTGTTTATCGTTATGGAAGCCTTATATTTTTATCTTATAATTTTCTATGTGAAAGAAGAAAATTAAATCAATCCCTGTTATTCTATGTTGATTGAACTTTAAAACACTTGGTCAAGAAAAATACATATTTCTATCATTGAAATGCTTTGTATTTTATTTCTTATGACTTTTTTTTACAGAAGTATCAACTAATTGCATATCAAATATGATATTTGTCTTTCTTCATGAATATCACAAACATATACACATATTTTCCATTTTGTGTTGTCCCTTCATTCACTCTTTACCATGTTTATTTGTTTCCTCTCATTAATTTTTTAAGAATCCCTCTTCTAAACGTTTTAGTTCGGAGTTGGTTCTAGAAGGTCGTTACAATTACTTGGACACATTCTTGCTACACTCAAAGTGCGGAGATAAGTACTAGGCATGTGGAATAGCGTCGGTGTTGTGTTAGATGCTAAATGAACAACATATAATTGTTCTCTGTGTTCGGCAAGCAACATTGTTGAACCACCCATGGAAGAAATTTTGAACATAAGTGGCTTTGAATGGACTTTCTTGATCACCATAAGCTTTGACTAGGATTTATAAGTCACTATAATCTCCATGTTATGTCATGGGGTACATCGTGTCCATACAAAAAACCCTTATACACCTGGTATTTTATGTAGTCAATATGTACCCTTTGTAGGCGTGGGGCAAACCTTTTCTTTTTGTTGTCTTGGAATGTTTGTTTACCTTTCTAAAAATCTTTCCAAACACATCCTATAGTCCAAATGGAAGACAAGATGCAATTTATTTGTCATCTCTTTCTATAATCAGTTGAACTTGTTAAACAATTTCCTCCCCACCATCCGCTTCCTCCATTGTCATTTGTCATTTCTTCATTTTTTGCCGTTTACCTTGGTACCTATACATCTTCCCCCCCTCTGAACATAAGTGTTGCGATATGCAATATTTGCTTTGTCATAGTTATCAAATTGATCCCACTTGTATTCTTTCCCACGTTATCCCCCCATTCTCAAAATGTTTCAACATTCATTGAGGCCCGTTTGAACACACGGCGTGATCCCCTCCTTTAAGTTGCTAGGATTGCGCCTAAGCATAATTCAATGCTTTCGCATCCTCTTCATGGAGCATGGTTGGGAGGTGGGGCCGACAAGATGGTACCTTACCATCATGTTTTGTTGAAATTTGTGCCTTTCCTTGACAACCCCCACTCTCAACAAAAGTGGCGTCAAGTGTTTTGTCCAGCCAACATCATTGCGTCCATCCCCCCTCCACCTTACACATCAGCTCTTTTCTTGGTAATGCTATGGAAAACCCCTTCTGATGACGTGGGTGCTATGTGTTAGCAACAAGGCCATGGGTCCCCCCCTCCTTTTAATCACATGGATCTTCTTCTCTTATTCCACCCCCAATCAAGGTGACGACATATTTTATGGCAAGCGTTTATAACTCTTCAATTTTGAAACTACATGACACTCGTGATGTGACGAGTTCTTCCTTTTATCACATTCTTACACCATGGCCCTACAATAGGAGCACATGTGTAGTTAAATTAGTGACATCATGAAGTTGCTATTGATTTTGTGAGACAGGCAGCAAGGGCTAGGACCCTTGCAGGTAGGATCTTTGGCTGATCAGCAGTGCACACGTACAATAGCAGGGCAAGGGTTGGGAATCTTGACTGAAATCTTGATTGATACTAAGTTCAAGTATGGTACATGGAAAAGCTAAGCACACTAGGCTAGCATAGCTTCTAGCCCTCAGAGGGGCAATGCCTTGCTAGGCCCTCCAAGCCGTCGTGGCATGGGTTTTGGCATAGTCTTTAGGTTGACTGGCCTCTAGGGCAGCCTCCACCCAGGCTGGCAGACCTTGCTAGGCTTATGGGGGTCTTGTAGGGATCTCCAGTAGAGTCTTGGTTAGGGCTCCAGAGTTAAAGGCTTGATCAGGGCTGCGTGCTTGAAGAAAGCTAAGATGCTTAGATGAGACTGAAGTGAGAGGAGCTTCCCCTCTTATACCTATGGTCCAAACACGTTGTCCACCTGAAGGAGAAGCTTCCTTCACGTGGTTCATGTCTGCTGCCTCTTAGGGAAGCTTCCTTTAAGGTGAAGCTTCCCGTAGGTCAGAGTTGTTACTGACATCCCTGCAACTCTAAGAAGAAGCTTCCTCCTTGAAGAAGCTTTGTCAGGTCTTCGGGTGAAGTTTCAGGGCTTGTGGCCAAAATTTATCTAGCCTGTGAAGGAGAGAATTCTCAGCAGGCGTGGTCCCGGAAGTTCACCGAAATATCCGTAACTTTCCGTACAGTGTTCCGAATGTAGAGCCGTCTTCACCATATCGGAGCTTGTCACCAGCGCTCTAATTGCACTTCAAAACACTCCCCTCGATTGGTGCATTGGTGGTTTGAACCGTGTCACTCCTGTGGGCTCTCAAATATATCCTCAAGTGACTCCTAGAAATCTACGTGGAGGAAATGGAGCTAAGTGTCCTCTTCGCTAAGTGGGGAATCTAGAAAATTGTCAATATCAGCTTCTGCGTCCAAGGAAAAAATCATTTCCTCCTGACCTGGGGCCGGGGTCACTTCCTGGCCTATTTTAGGACTTCCGACAAGTGATTCCTACAAGCTGTCATACCCAAAACTTTCCTGGTCGAGTTCGGGCCACTTCAAAAAATTCTTGCTTGCTTCATGCAAAAGCAACTTGCGTGCTTCTTTATGGAGCTGAAGGTGCGCATGTTGGATTGACCCCTGACGCTCTCTCTTGCATCATGGGGGAATTCTCAAGAATGAAAGATTTCTAGGTTGTCAATTGACTTTCTAGTCGCTAGAGTAGAACAAAAGTCACCCTAGACGTTCTGAAGGTTGTCCTTGCCCTTTTTAGTTGCAAGCAGCTTGTCCATAGCAATAATAGCCGTTGTAGTTTTCCTCTCCCATAGCCATACTCGTTTCGGTCCTTGTTGTCCGCGACTTGTCGCCAGAGAACCATCATTCTTGCTCACTTTGTCCGCGGTGGTCGTTCGCACATTAATCCAACAAATTTGGGGCGCGTCTTCCGTTTTTCGCGTGAGGAGGAAAGGCCCCATTCCGGTTTGTTGCAGTTGCATGCATGGGACACCCCTCGGCCAGTGAGGCTATTGACTTTGCGTAATCAAGGAGGCACTAAGTGTAGCCCCCACTCATTGCATCCGCCAACGTCTGTCCTCTACCAAATACGTCCTGTCATCCGCCATCGCTTTGTTTCCTGGTCACGAGCTTGCCATGCTTAGCGAGCACGCCCTCTACTCCCTCCCCCTTGCTTGCTCACGTCAACAATGAGGAGGCAACTTCGCGAGCGGCCGCGACATCCATGGCCGCTTGCTCCCTGCCTTGCTTTCTTGCTTTGTTGTTTTTTTCCTTGTCGCTTGCTCGGCACCCCCACCTGCTCGTGGTGTTTGTTCCGACCTCGAAACCGCGCTCTCTGCGCTAGCTACTCGAAATGCTTGCTCGACACCCCCCTGACATGGACGTGGCAGTTTCAATCGGGCAGCTGCGCTAGCTACGCAAGTTGCGCCCGGTGCTCCGGGTGCTCGACATTCCGCTACTTGATATTTTTTGTCTTTTTTATCCAAGGTTCAGCGGTTCCTTATGACCATTTTTAATGTCAATACAGGTTTTTACAGTTGCGGCAAGACACGTTGTAATAGTGAGGGATTATTCTTCGCCAGCAGATCCTCCTGCGCAAAAAGGAATCGGAAGCTGGCTTTTGAACTACATCTTTTTTTCCGCTGAGGCAAACTACTATGGTGCTGCTAGGGCTGTTCTAATGAGCTGGAGGCAGCTGAAAACATTCTACTGTTCTGTGGTAATGTCTTTTGGAGTTGCTTTTACAAAGCAGCCCGCACCATCTCGTGGTCCACAAAAGCCGTGGGAACTCGAAAACAACGAGTCTGCTACTAGGGAACCTGTTGGAGTAGGTCATTTTGCATGGGAAGAGCCACATACTTGGGGAATGCGCTGATGCATCGGCTCTGTGTTTCCCGTTCCTTTTTTTGTGTGGTGTTTATGTTGTGTGTACCATGAAGCACGAGATATTTGTGTGCGTGAAGCAGGTTTGCGCCATGGCGGAGCTTCATGTGTTCGACTTCTACGTCCCATCCACGACCAGTCGCTTCCGCACATACTACAAGAGAGCGCTGGAGGTGAGACCACACTCTCCCAAACATCTATAGAAAACGTCTTTTGGGATGTTCTTTGTCAGAAAGTTGGCTGCTTGCTTTGTGCCTTGCACGTGCACGAGTTGGATTGTGTTGTCTTTGACCTTCGAACATATCCAGTGCCCACAAATGTCTATTTGCTTTGTTTGCCCGGAAAAATTTTCAAGTTTGCCAAGTCAATCGCAGACTTGTTGTCGACAAAAAAATCGTAGACGATTGCGCTTGAGCAAATCCGATGTCCTCCTATAGGTTGCGGAGATATGTGACATCTTGTGCTGCTCAAGTAGCTGCCACGTACTCAGCTTCTGCGGAGCTCAGTGTGATGAGCATCTGTCTCTTTCTGGTCAAAGACACCGCTCCTCCACCAAGCAAGCACACAAAACTCGTAGTGCTCCGGCGGTCTTCCTCCGTTCCTCCAAAATATGCAACGATGTTGCACTGAAGGTTGAGGGTGTCTGTCGTCCTTAAAACGAGGCTGATGTCACCTATCATCTTTATGTAGCCAAGAGCTCTATCAAGCTCCTTGCATGCCACCTACGTATAGGTCTCAATGTCGCGTGCTAAGTTGCTCATGGCAAACTATAAATCTGGCCGGGTACAACTTGCTCCGTGCATCAGTGATCCAACTCTGCTTCGGTAGTCGGTCTCGCTCCTCCTCCTCTATCCCTCATGTGTTAGCTACTGATGTGATAGAGGTATTGGTACATGTTGATGATGAACGTTGAATCGCTTGCAAGTTATGCGAGTGTATGTCTACAGGCTCGGGTGAAGCGTATGCGCTTCACGGTCGCGTTCGATGTTCATGCCTAGGTAGAACTCAAAGTTGCGCATGAGTGTCACATTGACTTCCTTTGCCATAAAGGTTGCTGTGGCTTTGATAAATTTTGCTGACAAACCTATGATGAGAAGGTTGATGACATTGAACAGCACGTAGCAGTCTGAATTTGTGTTTGGTGATGGCCGATGTAAGAAGAGGCAATCGTCGTATGCTGAAGGCTTAAACTCCAGAGACTCCAACAGTGCTTGCAGCTTGTACCAAAGCAGGGGGATTTGCTTCAGTTTGCATACTCTGCCACTCCTGTCCTCGTAGCCCTCATGTTGCTTCATGTAGACGGTCTCGTCTCGTAGAAAGGAATTTTTCACGTTGAGCTGCTGCACTTTGTAATCCATCACTACTGCAACTACTAGCATGATGCAAGCGGTGGTGTAGCGGCTCGCGAGAGCGTAGGTATCGAAAAAGTCTTTCCCCTCAACTTCCATGAACCCCTTTGCCACGAGGCGAGCCTTGAACTTGTCAATGATCCCATCTGCTTTTGTCTTGACGCAAAATACCCACTTCACTCCCACTGGTCGGGACCCAAACGAAAGCTCCGTGAGCTCCCACGTCCCATGATCCATGAGACTTTGGTACTTGGCGTCAAGTGTTGCTTTCCATTGTGCAGCGACTCACCCTACAGTTATTTTTTTAGAGTCTTTGGCTCTGTTGGAAGCATGCTTATTGAGAGGAGATCTGCAAGATACGTGGTGGTAAAGTCTGCGAGGACTTCATTTACCTCCCTATAGATGGAGCAGGCTGAAATTGCAATACTTGACTCTTTGATCTCTTTCTCCTATTGTTGTTGCAACTATTGCCACAGGAGGTGCGTGAGACATCCTGGATGTCGAACAGCTTCATCCTGTAGTTTCCCCGTCGCATGCGCACCTTTCAGCATTCTCACGGTCTTCGCTTTTTCATGAGGTACTACAAGCGCTTCATAATCAATGGTGATGCATTTGTCCCGGCGAGTGTCGAGGTCCACACCCAGGGCCAACGGCTGCTGATTTGCCTTTTTCAGATCAAGAAGGGTGAGTGGCACATTGTCAGCTTCCCCTTCCTCTATCATCTTCACGTAAGATCCATAAAACGTCTAGAGTACAACGGGCTCACTAGACTACTTAGTCTCCCAAGCAGAGCACGTCAGGTTCTGGAAGAAGATAACGTCTCTGCCGGTGATGATGCGATGGGTGTATATGTCGTAAAACTCCCACCCCTTCATGTTGTGGCTTTGGTCGAGGAAAACACTCCATGTTGCTTTATCCACCAATTTGTGTCGACGCTCCTTTGGGACATGAAACAGTGCCATGCACCCGAAGGTGCATAGCATTCCGATGTTGGGCTTGTCATCATGCCATGCTTGGAACGGTTTCATGCTTGGTAGCGACACGTGTGGCAAGTGGTTGCGTACCCACACAGCTTTCCGTAGTGCAAACAGACACCACGAGTTATCGAGTTGCGCTCCTAGCAGCATCAACTTCAGCGTCTCTTGCATTGTGTGATTAGCTCTTTCTGCAACACCATTTTGATACGCAGTGTATGGCGTAAAGAAATGTTGCACAATTCTGAGATCCTCTAACTCTGTGGCAAACTCTGTGCTGGTGTACTCGCCAGCACCGTCTTAAGACAAAACTTTCAGTTTTCTATTACTTTGCCTTTCGGCCATCGCAAGCCACTTGAAGAAGCATGCTGGATCTTTGTCTCTTGATTAAAGAGGATACCTCCACACCATCCTTATGGCGTTGTCTACAAAGAGCAAGAAGTACCGATGTCCCCCATAGACTGTAGCTGATGGAAGAGGTCCACATATATCAGTGTGGACCAGCTTCAACTTCTGGCTGACGTCACGATTTGTTGCCACAGGAAACATCTGTCGTGGCCGTTTTGCCCACACGAAGTCTTCACAAAGCTCTATTCAATCCTTCCTGTCGCTTTCTTTTATATCAAAATAGTTGACCTGTTCGTGCTTCTGAATTGTCTGTACAGTTTGATTGCTGATGTGGCCGAGCCGTTTGAGACTTGAACAGAGGTTTGCGCCGGAAACCTAGTGGAGACTAGCTATTGCGAAGGGCGTATGTGGCACTTTCGTTGGAGCTGGTGCTACAAAGTCCAGCTCAATCATGACGTGTGGAAGAAGGCAACCTTTAGCAAAGGTCTCGCCTTCACGGCTCTTCAATGTGACATGTTGTTCGTCGCTGACGATCTGTGCACCCCTCTTCATCAGCTGTCCGAGTGAGAGGAGGTTCACCGCAACCTCGGGTATGTATAATACATCCTCGAACTTGACCTGGGCACCGTCATACCTAGTCATAGTCTTTTTTCCTTTACCCAACATGGGCACTTGTTGCTTGTTGGCCACCGTGACAAAGCCTTTGGAACAGGGTTCCAGCTCATGGAGGCAGGCCTTGTTATGGGTGATGTGTGAAGTGCACCCACAGTCAAGGTACCACACGTAGGTGGAGCGTACCAGCTCATAACTCTGCTTAGTTGAGAGCTGGAAGAGAGATCCATTGTAGTCAAACTGCTTCTCTTTGCCTCCATCCTGCTTCCCTACCTCTTTTTTTATGCCTCTCGTAAGCTGCTTCTCCTTACTGCCAGTTGCCCCCTTCTTCTCCACCTTTCCTCCTGAGTTGTTTGCTCTGTAACGTTACTGTCTCCTTGCTGGACCTCATCCCACATCCTTTTCCTGCACTTCCGCTTCATGTGCCCAATCTTCTTCCAATAATGGCACTCAACTGTAGGACGTGACCCTGCATTCTAGCCGCGTGCACTTCGGGTGCTGGAATTCGGTCAAGAGTGGGTGGACGAGTGGGTGGATGCAGGGTTCCTCGTGGATTTGCTATTTCGCAAGAGCTGAGCAATGGACACGACAGTGCTCATACCTTGGTAAGTTGCATTGCTCAGGATTCTCTCCTTTTCTCTTGTCACCTCTTGGTCGCGTTGCTCTGTAAGAAGCATCTTGCAAGTATATGCTTTTGTGAGCTCTGCTTCATGCTTGAACTTGAGTACCTTCGGATGTCGTCCTAGTCCCCAGTCAGACCGTTGAGGAGAAAGGTCACAAACACAGGCTCACAGATAGGAGTGTCTGTCATTGCGAGCTGCTCACAAAGTGACTTCGCTTTGTTGATGTAAGATTCGATGTTGTCAAAGCCATTGAGGTTGACGTGCGACATTTCTGTCACGAGGCAAGATTTGAAGGTTGAGTCGCCAAACATGTAGGTCTGTAGCATGTTGGACCAGGCTAGGCGAGCAGGCTTAGCAGTTTCCTTGTACATCCGTATGGCCTGCTAGATGCGAGGAGTCAAATGTTCGTCGAGCACCATGAAAGCAACTCGGGTAAAGTGCGTGAACTCTCCCACCACGCTTGACAGCGATCCTGGAGGCGGGGGTGTGTAGTAGTCGTTGTACAACTTCCAGATGCCGTGAATGTGCGTGAATTGTTTGAACTTGTGCGCCCGTTGCGGGAAGATGTCACTATAAAATTTGTCAATCTTGATCTTGTGTAGATGAAATGAGGCTGCTCCTAAGGGCACACTGTCCTCCAGGCCTTGATATTTTTTGCCTTGTGCTACCGCTTGTGGGGTTGGCAAAAAGCCTTGTGCCACAGGCTGCGGCCCATGTGGTGGCAATGCTTCTCCCACATGGACTGGTGCTGGTTGAGCCGCGAAGGATTGTGGCCCTGGTGCTTGCTGTACCGGCTGGTAGTGTGCCACAGGTGGCACCATTGGAGTAGGTTGTGGCTGTTGAGCCATAAACTGCTGTGGCATGCCTCCTTGAGGTGCTGTTGCTGGCTGCACTTGTGGAGACATGGCTCGTTGCACGACTGGGGGAGGGCTTGCTTGAGGCAGATGTGTAGATTATCCTCGTGAACCATGTTGCCACTACAAATGCTACTGATTTTGCTAATGTTGCTGAAGCTACTAATGTTGAAGCTGTTGTTGCTGAGCCCATGCCAGCTGCTACTGAAGTTGTGCGTTTTGGGTTGCTTGAGCCCCATGTGACTGTTGTAGCTTCTGCGTCTGCAATGCTTGAGCTGCATGGGTAAGTTGGTCCTATTGACGTAGGACCTCTTGAGTGGCAATCTGCTGCCTAACCACCTCCCTCTCTTGCTTCACAACTTGACGTGTTGCGGCTTCTTGTTGCGCCATGCGTTGCGCCTCATCAGCCAAGCGTTGCGCCTCTGCAGCTTGGTGTTGTGCGTGGTCTACAACATGGCACACCTGCTCTTGGCCCATGCGCATGCCATGGAAAACGGATTGGTCATCAAGTGCAAGAGAAGCTAACTGAGCGTTCTCCTCTTCCATGTTGCTCGTGCTTCTATGCAGGTGGGACGCCACTCACGCGCGTGAAGTGGCGTCACCTCCGCCTTTGGCTCGGCACTTTTACAAGGTTGGTGGAGAACGTCTCCACCACCAACGTAGTCTACTACTACTATTGCCACAAACTGCTGAGAGCACCACCTAGCACTCTGATACCAAGTCAATTTTGTGTGACTGGCAACAAGGGCTAAGACCCTTGCTCGTGGGATGTTTTGGCGATTAGCAGTGCAGCATGTACAATAGCAGGGCAAGGGTTGGGAATCTGGACTGAAATCTTGATCGATACTGAGTACAAGTATGGTACATGGAAAAGCTAAGCACACTAGGCTAGCATAGGTCCTGGCCCTCAGAGGGACAACGCCTTGGTAGGCCCTCCAGGCCGTCGTGGCAAGGGTCTTGGCATAGTCTTCAGGTTGAATGGCCTCTAGGCCAGCCTCCACCCAGGCTAGCAGGTCTTGCTAGGCTCATAGGGGCCTTGGAGGGATCTCCAGAAGAGTCTTTGTCAGGGCTCTATAGTTAGAGGCTTGAGCAGGTCTGAGTGCTTGTAGAAAGCTGAGATGCTAAGATGAGACTGAACTGAGAGGAGCTTCCCCTTTTATACCTGTGGTCCTGGCAAGTTGACCACTTGAAGGAGAAGCTTCCTTCAGGTGGTTCACGTCCGCTGCCTCTTGGGGAAGCTTCTTTTCACATGAAGTTTCTTGTAGGTAAGATTTGTTACTGGCATCCCTGCTACTCCAAAGAGAAGCTTCCTCCTTGAGGAAGCTTCGTCAGGTCTTCAAGTGAAGTTTCTCAAAGAGGTTGCTTGCTTTTCAGGTTTTCCTTTGACGATCGTTGATCTTGCCATGCTGCCGCATCAGGTCCATCAATCAAGAGCCTCCTGAAGCTCGTTGTAGATTGGCCCATGTAGGTTGAAGAACCAAGGCTCTATGCATGTGGCTGATGATGAAGTGTAGGCCTCATGCTCAGGGTGCATGATTCCTGTCCAGCCAGCTAGAGGACTCCCTGACCTGGGTACCTGTGTAGTGCTGCGTGGTAGGTAGCTCCCCTCCCAGCTAGAGCTAACTAGAGGCATGCGCAACCCCCTTGTGCATGCCAGCACACTATATTACACTCCAGGCACTTTACGTTGCTTCAGGGCTTGTGGCCAGAATTTATCTGACCTGTGGAGGATAGAATTCCTGTAGGCATGGTCCCGAGAATTCACGGTAAATTTTGTAACTTTCCATACAATGCTCTAAATGCAATGTCGTCTTCACCATATCGAAGCTTGTCACCAGCGTAGTAATCGCACTTGACAAAAATTGGCATTATGTCTATTCTCTACCGTCAAGAATTTCATGCTAACCTACCCTGTCACCAGGTCATTGTGCTATCAATCGGCATGGAGCCTCTGCGGCTTCGAGTATCACCTAAGTGTTGAAATGCACAATGCCTAAATCATCAGCTACACGTTTACCTCTTGTAACAAGTTGCACTAGGTATGACTACCTGTTGCTTGTCTATTAATTGCATGTAGTGCGCCAATTTCTTGCTTACTACTACCTGCTACCGTCTTTGTCGCCTACTCGTTTGACTACTTGTTGCATGCTACTCGTTGTCTATGTACGACTTGCTTTCGATCTATTTGTATGTTCATCTACTTTTTATCTGTCTCTGTTGGTTCTTAAGTGTGTTGGCTTGTCTATCTATCTAAAATATTATTGTCTTTATGTGTATTTGTTTATTTGTTTGTTTGTATATTTTTCTGTTTTTCTATGTCTCAATCTGTTAATTTATCAATTTCTTTTTCTTTCTATCAGTCTATCGTTTTTTTCAGAGTTTTTTGTTATCTCCATGTTTGCTTATTGTCTCTTTTTGAATCTGTTTTGTTTCTTTCTATCTGTCCACGTATTTCATTTTCTTCCGTTTGTTTTTCTATTTTATTGTCTTATTATGTCGCTCCAGTCCGTTTGTTTCTCTTTTTGCAATTCTTTATCCATTTTATAACTGTTGTATGTCTATGTACGTGTATGTTTAGTATCTCTATCTATGGTTTCTTTCTATTTCTCTATTCATCTACTATCTCTTTGTCTGCTGGTTTTTCTTTCAGGCTTTGCATTTGCCAATATTTCTTTGTGTTTGTTTGTTCTTTCTTTGTTCGCATGTTTCTCTACTATATTTCCGTCTTCCCGATTTCATGATGTTTGTCTCTTTATGTACTTTTTTTCTCTATCTATCTAGTGTATGTTTTTCACATAGCTTGTCTCTTTTATCTATCCTTTGGTATTTGTATTTTTTTGTGTGTGTCTATTCTCATTTTGAACGTTTGTCCCTTAAAGTGAAATATGTTGATTGTATTTTTGTCTTCTTACTTAACTAGGATATTTCTCTCTATTTTCTAACTATCATTCTCCACATTACTTGTTTTTGTTTTCTACTTGTCTTTCTCTTTGTCTATTCCTCCTTGTATCAATTGTTTGTGTGTCTTTCTTTCTCTTGTCTCTCCATGTGTACATCTTTATATCCATGTGTTTTGTAGTATGGTCACTTTCCCTCTGTGTTCTTATCTATTTGATGTCTGTTTGTTTGTAGGTCGTTTCTTTATCCAAAATCCTTTCATTTGTTTACTAACTATCAGTTTAATCTCTATTTGTTTTCAATATGTTTCTCTTTCCGTCCATTTATCTATCTGTCTTTTTGTTAGTTTTTCTATTTTTTTAACTATATGTATCATACTTTTATTTTTCTCCCTCCAATTTTCAATCTTTTTTTCTCTTTTCTATTTCTTTATATGCCTACTTTATAATTATCTACTTACGTACAATATTTTTATTTTTGTGTTTGCTTTGTATATCTCCAGCTATGACTGTACTTGTCTATGTATTAGCCTACATATCTTTCGTCTTCTTTATGTGTCTGCTATCTTTCTACATTTTTCTCCATTTTTCTACTATGTATTTTTCTATCTATTTTTCTATCTTTTTGTTTTAACATCGTTCTTTTTGTGTTGATCAATTGCATGGTTTTATGTTTATAATGCTATCTGATTTTCTCCTTGTTTGTCTCATTCTTACGACTTTGATCCATCGATTACTTCATTCCTTACCCTTCTATTTTTCTGTTTGTAAATCATTGTGCCTTTGTGTTTGTCTTTATGTCTGCCCCTCTCTTTGGTGTCAAATATTTGTATTTATATCTCTTGTCTATTAATTTGTCTATCTATCACTTTGTATGTTATATGTCGGTTGTGTTTCTATGTGTCTTATTGTCTTGCTCTATCTGTCTCTTTGTTGGCTATATACTTTTCTACTATGTGTTGATTTGCTATGTGTGTGTGTGTGTGTGTGTGTGTGTGTGTGTGTTTATCTATTATATGTGTGCGGTAGGTTTATATGTATGTTTGTTATATGCCCGTATATGTGTCTGTTTGTCTATTTACTTGTGAGCTTTTTGTTTAGGTATCTACCTATCTATCTACCATCTTCCTGTCTTTCTATTTGTCATTTTTTTTTTCCAATTTCTATCTTTTCATGTATGTGTCTATCCACTTGTGTGTGTGTATGTGTTTTTTGTAGTATCCATTTTGCTTCTATTCGTCTCTTGCTTATTCAGTTAGTTACTGATTTAGTCTCTCTCTACTATCCAAGTTTGGGTCTATCTGTTGTGTTTTGCTTTATCTTTCTATATATTGTGTCTTGATTTACTTGTGTGTGTGTTTGTCCATATTTCATTTTTTTTACTATTTACATCTTGTGTTTTCCATAGATCCATCAATTTGTGTTTTATGTCTCAATTTGTGAGTGTATCTCTCTCTCTCTCTCTATCTCTCTCTCTCTCTCTCTCTCTCTCTCTCTCTCTCTCTCTCTCTCTTTCTCTCTCTCTCTCTCTCTATCTCTCTCTCTCTCTCTCGCTCTCTCTCTCTCTGCCTCTGTATTCATCTTTCTATTGTTTGTCCATCTACTAGCTATCCTCTATGATTATTTCACGTGCCAACTAGCATGTACGCCCTCTATGCTAACATGTTACTCTTCTAATCTGTTCTATTTATTTTCCATCCTTCTTGCTTTTGTTATGCAAGACCATACTTCAGATTCCGATCCCCCATTGGTGCACGTAATCCACAAATAGAAATTACAGTCAACAGAGCCCAACATGGATAAGTCACCCCAATTTGAAAGGTATGAATCCTATGCGACAATGCACTAGTGTAAGGCGGCCATTAAGGACTATGCCATTTGTGAACGCTTTCGGCTCAGTTCGGAAAGGAATGAACCTAGGCTTATGGGTTTTTTTTTGCCAACAATTGGCAGGCTAAATGTGCTCAAACGCTGCGCGCAAGGTGGGAGCAATGTGAAGGTTTCTTGTTGGTAACTTTATACATTGATGGGCATAATGGTTAGCCATTAGCCTCTTGTGGTAATTTTTCAGGCCCAGTTCTAAGGGTGGTATGCCATCTTTGTGACGTGGTTGATAGAAAACGTCAATGTTGACTCAATTGCGTTACCTCAAGTGGTGTAAATGTGCACGAGCAAGAAACAAGAGTACCCGGTCTTGGATCGTGCAAAGCGGCGAGCCATAAAAGAGATCATGCTAGAAATTTTATTGCCTGATAATGGATGCCATGTTCAAGTCTGACCATTAGTTTGACTTTTGCTTTGTGTTATTCATCATAAAGTTACGACTCTAAGTTAATGACTATGAAATTATATTCAAACATGTTGGCAATATGTCTCATCTTGCACATACATTCATCTGTATTCTTCCTTATGGTCACCATATGTGTAATGTATGATCTACGAATAAAACAACTGGATCCTATATCTTTCATCATTGCTCAAGAAGACAACAAAATTTGCTTTTTGATGTTTTTTATGATTTAGGTGCTTCCTTGTTTCCCTGTGAACACTTTCATTAAAGTGTCACTATTCATGGCACATTGTTGCAAAATGGGTACATGAGGTGTTTCTCATCGCATACTGTTTTGACGCAAATGACCACGTAGTTCCAGTGTGTTGAGTATAAGTGTCTCGTGTTAATGGGGAAGATTGGGACTGCTTTTTGCAATTGTTGGTTGATGCATATCCATCAGTGGCTGAGGCAAGGTTGATCTATGTCACAGTCGGTGAACATGACCTTAGTAATGTAATACAAGCTTGCATGTCAATAGCTAGTCAAGCATTTTGTTGTTACCACATTTGTGAGAATGTGTATAAACAGTATGCTGTTTGAGTTATAGTAATCTTTTCAGCATAATCACATCCACAATATAATATAGAGTGGAAGCACTAAAGGGGAGATTGGCATAGTGTATCGTTGAAGCTCTCAAGTATGTAGTTTTTATGGGTGCCGAAGGCGGCATTCCACTAGAGAACTGGAGTGCACTATAGTTTCTAGTGTCGTTAGGCACTCATACAAAAAGCAATGTTACTGAAAACTTAAATGCACTTCTAAGGGAAGAATGTTGTGACTTTCCATTGTAATGATTCTACTCATTATAGCCATACATTTAACACACGTTTGTTACTTTCGCACATGGAGCTATGAGTGAAAAGAGTCTCTTAGATGGCAAGCCATATGAGCATGTTGTAGATGCCACTTGTGATTCTTGGGAGTACATTCTTGTGCAAGGTGAGCCGTGGACTTTAATTTTTTGTGCACCTCATTTTGAAGTGCTGCGCAAAGTTGATTGTGCACGTGTCACTTGTAGTTGTGGGACGTTTTAAGAGATGGGCTAACACTGTGTGCCTGCACGTGCACTTCTGCCACACATTGACAAGCTTTGCTCCATGTACATGCGCACAATGGTGAGTGTGTCACTACGCAACCTTGCGTATGCTGAAGAAGGCTAAAAGCCCCTTTCCAGCTGTCATGGCCGTGGGCGGCAATAGTCTTTTCAACATCAACACAATGCACAACGAAAACAAAATGTCATATGATTTCTTAATGGTCAAGGTGCCATGCTATACGTTTCTACCAAAACGTAGCTAAACTAAGTCCATCTGCGTTGGTGCAAGCTCGCGGAATTAAGATGACTCTTTATGCACATGCACATGTACGTTTTGAGAGTGAGGATGACGATGTTAGCAACAATCGTGATGATGCTCTCATTGATAATGTGTACAATGATGAGATGGAGGACATTAATGTGCCTTTTGCTAGTCATGTTTTGGATGAGTATCATAATTGAAGGCTTTTAATGGAGCTAGATGTCTACCTTCACGTCATTTAATTTCAAAAGTATAAACTCTAGTTCTTTTAAGTTATGAATAATTCACAAAAGGACTGTGGAATATATTTCTATTGGAATTAACATTTGAATGGATAAGGAAAAACATTGAGGTACTATACTAGACTTTCACAATTTGTGTCATTCAAAGAAGACCTAAGAGCATTGGAACATGTTTTACATTCCACTCGTTTTGCAAACCACAGATTTTGCAGAAATCAACAAACTCCAGTGACATACATCAAGCTTCTATAAAGTAGACAAGGTATTCATGTAAAAGAAAGAATAACATAGCATTTACCAAATGTTTTAACAAACACACGTAGTATTCACATCATGCAGGATACTACAACTTGTGCATTGAAACAGATTGATGGCCACCATTGTATTGAGTGTTACATTCTTGGATCCATTCCTAGCACTTGAAATGTTTGATACATGCCGATCAAAAATGAAATTTTCAAATGTAGGCAAGAAGGCAACAAAAAAACAGCCCACAAGGCCCCTAGGTCATTATCATTGTTTGTAAAATGTTGTACCATGATGTTTGTGCAAATGAAGTCACACAATGTAAGAAAATGACGATGAATAATGGTACAACTGTGAGAAGATTACTAACAAAACACGACGCACCATCATAAGCAATGTACACTTTCTCCCACACAAGTTATCATCCAAAGATAACAAACAACTCAATGCATCCACAACGTTTTTTCACACCTACCATTCACACATTCTATCGTTCATGAAAGCATGTATGGTAAATGTGAGTGCTCAATCCTGAGGTCCATCAAACTCAACGCGTAATCATTCAATCAACTTTGCCTCTATTTGGCTAGCCTTGCTTCAAATATTCTTTTCCCATTTGTATGTGTTGTAGCATGTACTCATGAAGCGCTAACAAACATTCTATCGAATCTGCCCTCTCTTTACGTAACTAAGCTCTACGTAGTTCAATATCTTTTCACGTCATCATGTGAACCAAAAAGCCATCCTTGAAGACATTTTCTAGTGGTAATTATGGAATTGGCAAAGAACATGTTGTCAATGTTACAAAACCTGGGCCATTCTTGGCGTGTACAAGGAAGAGGTATAAAAAATGTACAATTGAACCTGTAAAACACATACGAAAACAAGGGGAGCCTATAGGGAGGAAAGCAGCAATGAGTATGAGAGGAGGTAGACGTGAGGGTAGGGAGGCATGGAGGAGGGAGCAAGTAAAAAGCTAGAGAAGCACACATGTATGGGACCATCAGGCAAGTAGCATCATGGAAGAAACAAGCAAGAGGCAAGAAGGAATTTAGTATTTAAGTGGCACGCACATAGTAGGCTAGTAGTAAGCAACATTGAACTAACAAGCAAGTAGGGAACAAGCAACAGGAAGGCAAAAGGTATGCAATAGTGCGCATGAAGAAAACATGTAGTCAAGCATGCAAGAGGCAAGTAATAGGCATGAAGGTGGCAAGCATGTTGGAGGCAAGCAAGAAGGCATGTGAAAGGCGAGAAATAGGCAGGTAGGTATAAGGGAAGGAATAGGCAAGTAATAGCAAAGTAGGAGGGTGCATGAAGACAACAAGCAAGAAACATGTAAGAAAAAACAAAAGAACAAAGAAGAATTGTGTAGCAAGCAGGGAGGCAGTTGTCAGGTAGCAAGCAGCAAGCATGTTGCATGCGATTAGTAGGCAGGTAAGTAGGTAGGCATGTAACACGCGGAAATCAGGCAATCCCATAGCAAGCAACATATTCGTAGTAAGGAGTGTGTAAGAAATAAGTTGGCAACGAGGAAGCTATAGGAAAGGACCATGAGGCACATAGTATGTGGCAGACACGTAAGGAATAGTCATGTCGCAGGCAGAATTTAGTAGGAAGGCAGGCATGTAGCAGGCAGGTAGTTGGAAAGCAACAAGCAAGTTATAAGGGGCATGCAAGCATAGGCTAGTTAGAATTCAAGCATGCAATTAGTAGTAGTAGGCATGTAGCAGAAAGAAAATAGGTAAGGAGCTGTCAGGCTACACACAGCGGGCAGGTAGCAAAGAGGAGGGCAGACATGGAGTAGGTACATAGCAAATAAGCAAAAAGAAAATAAAAGGAGCATCCAGGTAGCAAGCACGTAGCATGCAAAGAAACAAGCAATTTAAGGGAGGTAGCAGGTTATAACCACAGAGGGAGAAGTCAAGTAGTAGGTAGTAGACATGTAATAGCCATGTTGTACATAGGCAAGCAGGTAGAAATATACCATGCAAGTAGTAGTTAGTCAAGCAATAAGTAGTAGGCAGCCAACAAGGAGCATGCATGGAGGACGCAGGTGGTATGCAGGCAACAGGCAAGCAACAACACGCAAGAAGAAAATTTTATACAAGCATGGAGTGATCATGTAGTAAGCAAGAAAAAGGTAACATGCATGTAGTCAGTAATGCATGCTACAGGCAGGTAGTAGGCATGTACCAAAAAAATAGTAGGCATGTAGCACAAAAGCAACTGGGAGCATGCAGGTAGGCAAGCAAGTAGTAATAGTCAAGTAGTAGGTTGAAGGTAGTAGGCAACAAGTAGAACGATGAAAGTAGGAGACAAGCAAGTAGCAAGCAGGGTTTCAAGTAGTAGAAATTTAGCAAATAGTAGGCAAGTATTAAATTACAGGCAATCTACAAGTTGTAGGCACGTAGGAAGGCATGCAACATGTAGGCACCAGGTAAGCAATAAGGAGCATGCAAGTCACAAGTATAGAACAGGTAAGTAGTAGGCAAAAACCATCACCAAGAAGTAGGTAGGCAACAAGCAAGCAACACGGCGCATTTGTGTATGGAACAGGTAGTAGTAGGCATGTAATAGGTAGGAGTAGGCAGTAGCAAAGCAATTAGGAGCAAGGAAGCAATAGTCAAGCAGTAGGTAGCAACCACCTTCACCCTTAATTCGATCGCCACTGCCAACGACACCGCGGCGCAACCACCCTTGCCAACCGCATGGCCACCGCCCAAAACATCACCGCCAGAAGCGTTACACCTAGTTCTAGAATGAGGAGGAGGAGGAGGAGATGTTTACAAATGGGGAGGGTGCTCCCTTTGTACATGGAATAATTGTCTGAGCTTCAACATCGAAGTAGGTCATTGTTGGAGGACTCCGTCAACATTGAAGGTCTCCATCCACGTCATAGGCCTTCCTCATGGGTCGATCTCCATTTTGGGCACAAGTCTCTCTCATTTGTAATGTCACCGCAGTTAACGCGGGTAGTTGCTATCAACACAGAATCCTACCTTCTTTCCTGGTACCTGC
Source organism: Penium margaritaceum (assembly GCA_023375785.1). Lineage (NCBI taxonomy): Eukaryota > Viridiplantae > Streptophyta > Zygnematophyceae > Desmidiales > Peniaceae > Penium > Penium margaritaceum. Next base: position 15,977 of record SZWC01022193.1, on the reverse strand, counting down.
CTTTTGTGTGGGATGTAATCCTTAAGACAAGTGTCGCATTTTGGCACGGGATTTTTTCCCGGGAACGGGTCTCTGTTGACATAAAGGTTGTAATCACGGCTTATAACATTGATGGGTTACAATGACTGAAGGAAGGAAAGGTATAGTGTTGCGACCCATAGTCACAATGTTTGTGATGTAAACAAGGCATTACAGTAATTGGAAACACGTGAACATGGTGACGTAATAAAATTGAACAAGACTAGGAATAATTGACAAAAAACCAACTTTCACAAAACTTGTCTAAAGATGACACAATAACCAAGGTGTGAACATGAATTGTAGTGACGCGTTTACCATAAAATCCTTATTTTTCAATAGTTTCTAACAACGAATGACAAGATTTTCCATAGAATTTTGCACCTCAATAGTTTCCTATAAAGTAAGAAATGAAAATCATTTTGAAATGACCACGTACCCTACAGGGCATCTCTTGTCGACCACTTGAACTATGGGGCTTTCTATGTTCAAATTTTACAAGTTGGGGCTCATTGTGATCAACATTTTGGATCTGATATGGAGCTCAAAATTTTTGAGTTAGGGTGGATAGCGTTTTCTTTTTGGTCGACGGGGTACCAGATAGTGTTGCTGATGCCGAAAACAATGTTTCAGTCTTTCCTGTTTTTGGTATACATATGTGAAGTCCTGGCCCTTGTAATTCACCAAAAAAAGGAGGATAGCTGCTAGACCTCCTTCGCGTCTAGCCTATTAGAGACCGGTCAATTTTTATTTTGGCCATGTTTTTGAAGATCCTTTGAAAACTTGCCGCGGCTCGGCATAGTCATCCATATTGGCTATAATGTGTCACTCGTTGTCAGATTTCACCATAATTGACTACGCTCTACAACATCCCTTCCTTTTTTAGACATATTCAAGCAAGTGCTGGCTCCTCCTTTCAAATGTGGCTATGAAGACGGCCGACGGGAAAAGGATTGTGCGAGCAAGCAGTATTGACAAAATAAGCTTCGTAAAACATTTGGCAATTACATGAAGCTATTCTTATTATTGCAATGCACAAAGATGTTACAGAAAAGGTAAAGAATTCACCATTAAGAATTCTCAAAGAAACAAAGAAATAGAGCCACAAATATATATAGCACTTAAACGTCCTTAAACTAATATTGTAACCTAGAATGGTTGATGTTGATCAAAATATAGTTATTAGCCCTTCATAGTGCAAGAAATTGGGTTAATTTGTCATCTTCCTAAATAAATGCATACAATTATTGAGTAAATAAAACATCTTCTTTACATATCATCTCATAAACTTCCTTGAGATTATTTTATCTACCTCATGTCTGCTTGGCTTTCATCTAGAAACAAATATGAATACGTGTTGAATACGTATTTGTCGTCTAAAAGACAAAGTATTACATAGTCAATTAAAATTTACTCTATAATCTTGATTTATAATGAACCCATCTTAATCAAAATTCGGGGTAAACCAAAATCGGAGTGATACTTAGATCTCCAAGCACATGGAGAGGCACGATGAATACTTAACACAATGATTAATAAAATGTAATTAATTATGGAAGAATGTCTTGTTTGGGAAACTTAAGTATATTGGGAGATGTAAATAAAATCAAGTTATTTATTATGTAAGTTTTTTATTAGTTTGCAATGTAACTTTAACGATTTTTAGCTTTGAAATATACGTATAAATATGTACTAGTTACTGCTTTTCAACTAAAATTCCATTGGTGATTTTTCAAAGTTTATCTGTGTTAGATGGAATAAATGAATATGATAATTTTTACCGGATAATGTTCAAACATAAATTTTATCATAAATTCATAGTTTGTATGAATGCTTTGTTTTGGAGATCTGTTCCTTAATGTTCCAACCAATTGAAGGGCGAGTAACATGTAGATTTTCATCACCAATTATAGGTTACAAGATGATTTGAAGGATTTTCAAATTCTAGATATAGTGTCATTGTGATTCTATTGTTTTATCTTTTCTAGTATGCTTGATGTAACTTTGTTGCGTTTCGTGTACATCTTTGGCATTTCAATACTGAGAATGGATTAAGGAGATCACCGAGTGTTTACTGGGCTTGTTTTGTTAATATCGCTCGCTCGCTGAATCCCTTTCCCGTCGGCCGTCTTCATGGCCACATTTGAAAGGAGGAGCCAGCGCGCGCTTGAATCTGGCTCAAACATTGAGGGAGGCTGCGGAGCGCAGTCAATTATGGCCAGATCTGACATGGAGCGACACTTTATGGCCAATATGGATGGCGACGCCGAGCCGCCGCCAGTTCTCGAAGGATCTTCAAAAGCATGGCCAAACGAAAAAAACGACCTTGGAGGCCTCCCGTGACCGACGTGCCATCGTGGGCGAGGGAACTCGAGGGTGGGTGAAACTCCCATTGCCAATCACCCTTTCTACGCGGTGGCCCGTACAGAGGGGCTCGGGTTCACCAAATTTCTGAACGTGCTGGATACGTTCCCGCATCTTGGGACTAACTCTTGTGCCGTTGCCTGCGACGGAGTGGAGGCCAGGGCGTACCGACTGGTTGCGCTTCTTCTCACATTACCCCTGCAGAATTCGACCGTTAGCCCTGTCTCATACTACGCGGCATTGTGTGTGGCATCGTGTGCTTGGTTACGGCAAAAGGGCTGTGGCAGCCGCATCAGCAAAAGCAGCAGAAACAGCACAGGCAGCAGCCGGGGCCGCATCCGCA
>SZWC01022192.1:8686-34152 GCA_023375785.1 Penium margaritaceum | reverse complement strand
AGGGTCACATCAACTGGCTCCCCCAGGTCCGCTGGGTCATCCACCTTCAGGGCGGCCTGCCCCTCAGGGGTCATGGGCGTGGAGGCCGTGCGGACGGCAGCAAGGAGGTCGGCAAAGCGCTCCCCCACAGTCTCTGCGTAGCGTCCCTGATGGACACGGAGTGTGCAACAAACACGGTCGCGCACGATCTCCATCCCCAAGAAAACAGAGGCCTCACCAAGATCTTTCATCTTGTAGGTTGAGGAAAGAACGGCCTTGGCAGCGTTCACTGCTCCCAGGTTGGGCGAGGCGATGAAGAGATCGTCCACGTAGACGAGGATGGCAGCGAGCGGTGCTGGGGACTGTGAGACGAACACGGATGGGTCAGCGTCACTCTGAATGTACCCAACGTGTCTCAGCGTGCTGGTGATCTCCAGGTTCCAGCAGCGCGGTGACTGCTTCAGGCCATATAAGGCCTTCTACAGCCGGTACACGCGACCGGTACCATCCTCAAAGCCGGGTGGCTGGACCATGTAGATCTCCTCCTCAAGATCCCCGTTTAGGAAGGCGTTGTTGACGTCCATCTGATTAAGTCCCCAGTCGTGCTGTGCCACCTGGCTCAACAGCGTGAGTGTGGTCGTCATCCGCTTAACAGGTGCAAAGGTCTCGGTGTAGTCCACGCCAGGGATCTGAGAAAATCCCTTTGCTGTTAGGCGCGCTTGGTAGCGCTCCACAGTGCTGTCTGGCTTAAGCTTCTTGCATAGAACCCACTTGGCCTTGATGGCCTTGTGGTTCTTTGGCAAGTCTACCATCTCAAAGACGCCGTGCTCGCGAATGGAATCAAGCTCAGCCTGGCAGGCAGTGCGCCAGTGCTCAGCATCAGGGGCCGACAAGGCCTCAGGCAGACTGGTGGGATCGGGAGCCAGCACTGGTGCACTCCGTGTAGCCAGGGCACATGCTGCAGAGGGAGGGTTGACTCTCACCATGGATTCAGCGGCGTCACGAGCAAGACCGCGCTCATGAGCAAGTAGTGCTGCACTAGTGGCACAGCCAGGGTGAACCTCAGCAAGGCCGTGCACACTCAGGCCGAGGACCTTTGTGCCCGGATCACCACTGACAATGCTGCGCATGGGGCGCGGGCAGAGACGTCCGCCGGGTGCCCGTGTGTAGGGGTCCGACGGGGCAGGAGCAGTGGGCGCTGCTGGCTCACATGCCGGTGTGGACCGCACAGCAGGCGTGCCACTCGAGGTTGGCGTGGCATCAACGGCTGGGGTCAGGCCCTCGACAGACGCAGGCGCGTCTGTGGCCGGAGATAGGGACAGCTTAGCGCCAGACACGGATGCGGACGTAGGGTCAGACTGAGCCTCAGACGCGGAAGCAGCCGTAGGGTCAGACTCAGTCTTAGACGCGAAAGCAGGTGCAGGATCAGGCAGAGCCGTAGACGCGGAGGCAGACGTGGACGCAGACTCGGACACGGGCGAGAGCGGAGAGTCGGGGGCAGAGGAGCGAGCCACAGACGGGGCGGGGCTGGGGGTGCCGGTGGGCACAACCGCTGGGGACAGCCCCGGGGTTGCCGGCGACGGAGTGACCGCACTGGACGGGGGCATTGTGCCAATCGGACCAGGAGCCTCCCCCACACGACGGGGACCGGAACACCCAGGGGCATGAGCAGCACGCAGAGTGTGGATGCGAGCAAGGTCACGGAAGGCGAGATGCTCGAAGAAGAGAGCGTCATGAGACTCCACGATGCGGCGGCGCTCGGGGTCCCAAAACCGCCAGGCCTTTGACCGCGGGGCGACGCCAACGAAGGCGCAGAGGCGGCCCCGCGGAGAGAGCTTGCTCCCCTGCTGCTCCGGTGTGAACCAGACGCAGGCAAGATAGCCCCAGACACGGGCCAGGCGCAGATCCGCTCGACGCCCATACCACAACTCGTAGGGCGTGCGGTGACCTGGTAGGGGACCATGGGGAATGCGGTTCCAGACCCAGGTCATGTAGGCCATGCCCTCAAAGGCAAAGGCCTCAGGCATGGCACTGTCGGCGCGCATGGCGCGGACCGCATCCTCCATGGTGCGGTTCCAGCGCTCGGAGACACCGTTCTCCTGGGGGGTGGCGGGAGCAGAGAGGTTGTGAAAGACACCAAGCTCGGTGAAGGAGCGTGCNGGGCGACGCCAACGAAGGCGCAGAGGCGGCCCCGCGGAGAGAGCTTGCTCCCCTGCTGCTCCGGCGTGAACCAGACGCAGGCAAGGGAGCCCCAGACACGGGCCAGGCGCAGATCCGCTCGACGCCCATACCACAACTCGTAGGGCGTGCGGTGACCTGGGAGGGGACCGTGGGGAATGCGGTTCCAGACCCAGGTCATGTAGGCCATGCCCTCAAAGGCAAAGGCCTCAGGCATGGCACTGTCGGCGCGCATGGCGCGGACCGCATCCTCCATGGTGCGGTTCCAGCGCTCGGAGACACCGTTCTCCTGGGGGGTGGCGGGAGCAGAGAGGTTGTGAAAGACACCAAGCTCGGTGAAGGAGCGTGCCATGTCACCGAGGTACTCGCCGCCACGGTCTGAGAGAAAGGTCTGCAGGCGGTGGGGAGACTGGCGTTCGGCCATGACCAGCCAAATGCGGACCGCAATGGCTGCATCGCTCTTCTGACGCAGGGTGTAGACCCAGCGCATGCGCGTGAAGTCATCAGTTAACGTTAGGACGTAGCGACCACGGTCTTCCTGAAACTCGACAGGGAGCGGACCCATAAGGTCGGAGTGGACAAGCTCCAGGGGCCGACGAGCCCTGGAGACAGACGTAGGATAAGTAGAACGGTGCATTTTTCCCTCAGTACAGGCCAAACAGTCGGTCGTGGGCGACGCCTCGAAGGACGCTGCATCAAGACCAAGAGCAGGCTGAGTGCGGATCAGCCTATCGACAGCCCCCAGGTGCACGTGACAAAGACGTCGATGCAGGAGGCGGTGGTGTTCGGGGGACAGAGCACCAGCGACAAAAACACGGGCAGCGGAAGAGGGAGGTAAAGGAGGTGCACGCGCAAAAGACCCATCAATGTGATACAGATCATCGACGACCGTCCCACTGAGGACTGTCTCCTCGGTGTCGCGCACAAAGATGCTAGCATCGACAGCCGTGTGCGTGACACCGAGGCCCATCTTGGTGCAAGCACGGACAGACAGCAGGCTGAGTTCCAGATCAGGGACAAAAAGGACGTCGGAGATGTAGACGGGACCAGCTGGCCCAGTGAACTGCACAACCCCAACACCCTGGACAGGGACCTCATGGCCAGCTGCAGTGCGAACAGAGCGAACAGCGCCAACGGGATGCAAGACGACAAAGGCGTCACGACGACACGTCATGTGATGGGTGGCACCAGAGTCCATGACCCATGTGGCATCTGTGACCCGTATACAAGGGGCAACGTGGAACTCGGCGATGGAACAAGGCGTGGCAGTTGGTCGCTCGGCACGCGACGCGGCAAGACGAGCAACGGAGCGGACATGAGATGCATGCAACCAGGACACGTCATCGGGTCCGTCACGCGCACACGGCTGGGCATGGGGACCACCACAAGCATCATCACACAACGACACAGACAGTCCGCAGGCAGTAGGATCCCTTGACTCAGTCAACTCACTCGCACCTCCCTGAGATGAGCGCAGGGCGAGAAGCTGGTGAAGCTCGGCGATCGTCCTGTCGCGTTCGGCGAGCGCCTCGTCGTGAGGATCCGCGGAGGAGCCTGCTGTGGCGGCGGACTCTTCTGGGACGGCTGCGGTAGTGGCGGCCGAGCGGGCGGTCGCACCGGACGTCTACCGCATGCGCGCCTCGTGCGCCTGCAGCAGCCCACGGGTGACCTTGGCCCAATCCATTGGGCGTCCTGTTAGGCGAGTGTAGTCGGGATAGCGATGATCACCACCGCAGTTGAAGCACACAAGGTGGTGTCCCGTCGTGCTGCCAGAGCCGCTGCTGCTGCCGCCACTGCTGCTGCTGCCGCCGCCGCTGCTGTTGCTCCCGCCGCTGCTGCTGCGGCTGACACTGCCAGTGCTATTGCCACTACTGGTCCCGCCACTGGAACCACCACCTGACGCTCTGCGGCCCTTCTTCCCCTGAGCTGGAGCCGCCGTTGCTGTAGACGGTGGGGAGGGAGACGCGGCGGCAACCGCAGCTGAAGCGGTGCTACGGCGAGCGCGGTTCGCGGCGTCCATGCCTGCGACATCCAGAAAGTGGAGAGTGGCCCAGCGCAGCAGGGTCTCGTCGCTCTCCATGTCGCGAAGCAGTGTCTGGTCGAAGTTGCTGAAGACGCGCGAGTAGTCGGGGTGGATGCCGTAGAGGATAATCTGGAGGGCGGAGTATTGCGCAAGAGCATCGTCCTCAAGATCCTCGTACAGCTGGATCGCCCGGCGCCAGTAGTCAGCTGCAAACTCCTGAGCAGTCTGGCAGAGGGAGTTGAAGTCGGCGAGGCGCTGGGATGTCAAAGCCAAGGTGGCGCCCTCAAGCAGAGTGATGGCCAGTGCCCACGCCGCACAAGGGTCAGCTCCTGAGCCGGTCAGCGAATCGCCAAGGAACCGATTGAAGTCCTTGGTGAAGTCCGGTGCGACCTTCATCAGGCCGGAAGCTGCGCGGACTGCCATGTGTGTCTGAGCGGGGTCAGACGACTGATATGGTGCGAGGTAGTAGGGGAGGACTCCCTCGCTCATGGTCTACATGCGAAAGCGCGGCTCCCAGGACTTGAAGTCGTTCCCAGTCCGGAAGACGGGCGGGTCTGACTCAAACCACTTGGGTGGCTTGACCGTCGGCAGGGCAACGGCCAAAGCCACTGCGGGGCTAGGCATTGAGGAGGCAATTCCCTTACCCAGGGGGGCCTGCAGAGCCAGCTCCTCAAAGCTCAGTGGGCGGCGAGATGAGCTCAGGTCAGCGTTGATGCTGGAGTTGGTACCCTGGAGGGTTGTATTGGCCTCACGCGCTCTGCGACGCGCCTCCAGGCGGATGAGGCGCACTCGGAGCACCTCTTCCTCACCCTCCTTGCCGAAGTCGGAGAGGTTCTCCGCGATTTCATCAGCATTACCGCTATGGGCAAGGTGGTCCTTGCTCGGGTCAGTCGACGGATGCTGTTGCTGCTGCTGCTGGGACAGCAAGCCCTTGACCATATCCTGTAGTTCGGCAACCTGCCTCGTCAAGGTATCGCGGCTCTCCGCCTGTAGGTCCGCCAGCGCGCACACTTGGCGCGCCAATGTCGTCGGGCTCGGCGGCCGCTGCTGCTGCTGCTGCAACGGTGGCTGCTGGTGTTGTGGCGGCGGCTGCTACTGCTCCTACTGCTGCAATGGCTGCTGCTGCTGTAGTGGCAGCTGCTGCTGCTGCTACTGCTGCTGTTGCGGCTGCTGCTGCTGCTGTTGCGGCTGCTGCTGCTGCCGCTGTGGTGATGATGGCGGTGGTCGACGTTGACCGCTGACGGCGCTGGCCTCGGTAGCTGCGTCGGCAGCCATACTGGAGGAGGTTTGCTTCGGCATGGTGACCTGTTTCCTCCCCTTTTTCTCCCTGTGCGGAAGTTCTCCGCGGAGCGTCTCCACGGAACCTCCCTTCCACAGAATATCCTCCCCGCGGAACTCCTCCGCGGAACGTCTCCGCGGATACCTTCCGCGGTGAACCTCACCGCGGAAGCTCACCGCGGATTACCGGGGGTTACCGCGGATTACCGTGGTTTACCGTGATTTTGCCGCTGTCTACCGCGGTCAGGTCAAACACCGCGGGGGTTCCGCGGTCAGGTGCGGAATGCCGGTCATGCCGATGTAGAGCACGGCGGGATGCCGCGAGCTGCTGGGGTTCCGCGTTCAGCACGTTCCGCACCCGCCGTGGAGCGATAGCGTTCTGAACGCTGAGGGTGTGACGCGGACTTGCAACCGCGGAGCTGAGGCGAGCGACACCGTTGTGTTCCGGAACGGCCGCGGAAGTGTTGTGACAGAGATGCGCGGATCCGCGGAACACCGCGGATCTGTAGTGGCGACGTCACTGCGAGGTAATGAATTCGGAACACCGAGTGCCTCCGCGGCACTGGACGCGTCTTCAGACGTGGTTGCGCGGCTGCCGCGACTGCTGCGGAGGCCTTGTCACCGCGGAGCACCGCGGAACGACTGTGGAACGACCGCGGAACGAACGCAGTTGTTAAAAAACGGTCCAAGTGGTGGTGGGCCCTCCCAGGACCTCCCGCCGAGACCGTGGGCACAGCTGCTGCTGCTACTCAAGGCAACGGCTGCGGTTGCTCACGACTTCTGCGGCTGCTGCGTCTCTGCTGCGCAGCTATGCGAGCACTGGCTCGCTGCTCTGATACCATGACAGACAGCTCCTAGCACTGCTGTCGCTAGCGTGGCAACGCAAGCCAGCTAACTAACTCACTAGCACACACAGGTGGAGGTGAGAACAGCAAGGGGTTGGCTAGGGACACAAACACAAGTGTCAGAAGCTACAAATGTTCAAATGTGCAGAGAAAGGGTTAACAACTGAGGTCTGGACCACCTAAATAGTGCCACGGACCTAGTGGATGCACACCCATACGCGGCGCACAATGGCGCTATTTTCTAGTCAGGACAAAACAGCGGCACAAACACAGTTTTGGTCATAATTCCCTGCAGACACGTCATAACGACGAGCCGTTTGAACCAGAACGGCCACGTCAACGAGATCTACGTCCTGATAGGGTGCACGCCTGCATGCTGTGACACAGCATGAGTCAACAAAATGCGGAAGTCTTCTAGGCGCCCGTTGCCACCGGCAGTCAGCCTTCTGCCACCGTCGCCAGTCTCAGGGATCTGCACGTGAATGGACATGAGCCGAGGGGTCACCGTAAGCTGTGTACAACACACACAACAACATACGTAACCCCGATGCAAGCCTGCGTGCAGCCAATGCCACTAGTTACTTTCAAGTTTTAGGTTCTGTTTCCAAACTTTCGTTGTGTTACATTCCTCCCCCTTCAGCTACGAATCGTCCTCGATTTGGTTTTCTCTCTTGTGAAGAGGTAGTTTGTACACGGCCATCTATCATTGATGATACCCTAAAAAACTTTGAATTCGATTATTTACCTGTTGCATAATTAATTCGACGAGTTTTTTACCGGGTTCAAATCATTTAGGTGGTATGTATGAATTCGACGAAACTTAAGGGGTGGAGCCTTGAATTCGATTATTTACCTGGGTCATATAATTGCTTTCGATGAATGGCTTCTACCGTTCGAATTTTCGAAGCCGCTCGTGCGAACAGTTAAATGGTCGTTGCGTGCGTTTGACACGCACCACACGTCAAATGGGTGATTTGACGTGTGGTGCACGTCGAACGCGATAGGAGATGGTTCCGCACCACGGGTTTGGCGTCCACTGCATGCCAAATACGTGGTTCAAAACGGCTTTTGCCTCGAGAGCAGCGGAATGGCGTCGCATCGAGCGTGAACGCAACCTACAGAGAAAAAAAGACACCCATGACATTGTTTAGCAAGACAGGCATATGTAAAAACCCATTTTAAAAATTAACCAAAAAGAGGGGGTGGAACGTTAAATTCGACGAATGGATTTTGTAATTCATTTGGTGGTACTTTTAAACTCGATGAAAGTTCGTTTTTGACGAATTTCAAGGAAGGGAAAATGTCGAAAAGCTTTGATCAAAATCAAAGCTTTTTAGGGTAAGAGCCAGTCCATGGAGAGGATTACATCGTGATTTGGCACATTTCAGAATTCAGAGATTGTTCAGCTTTCAAAGAAGAAGCAGTGGCCACGCTTCCTCCCCCTTTACATGAAGCGACCCCGCGACAAGTGCCCAGGCGTCCCTGTGACAAGCTGGCGGGAGTAAGCCAAAGATCAACCCAAGGGTCAGTGTCATTATCCTCTCAAGGGGGTTCATGCCAGGGTGGTACCGCCGAGGGTACGCTTGTTCCGACGGGCAGCCAGTTCCTCCTAGTACTCCGAAATTGCCACAATTGCCACTCGTGACTCTGGCTCCCCCAAGTGTTGTGGTCAGGTCCACAACCGGCCCAGAGGATGAGGTACTCCTTAACCACTCGTGCGTGCAAATTACGCTCACGGTGTTGGAGGATGCAGTGCACCTCACACTTGCCTTCCGCGACGAGGACAGCAAGAGGGGGTGGCTGAACAGACCCCTCTGCCGTGTAGGGTGCAAGGAGACTTACGTGAAAGGTCTCATGGATGTGCATGGCTGGTGGAAGAGCCAACCGATAGGCCACACTTCCCAACTTCTGTGTAATCATGAAGGGTCCCAGCCATTTTGGTAACATCTTTCGTGCACTTGGCGTTTTCAGCCGTAAACTTCGTGTGCTTAAAAGCACACGATCTCTGATGGCGAACGTCTCTGGTCAGCATAGGCCTTCTGGCGCTGTCGAGCCGCATACAAATGGGCATTGGTATCTTGCCAAAGGGCTTCCATGCGCTCGACAAAGGCCTGGGCGGAGGGACCCTGATCACCGCCGCCTCTGCACTTCACCATTGAAGCAGGTATCACTAGATGCCGACCGTGGTTAAGGAAGAATGGGGTAAAACCAGTCGATTCGTTGACCGCATTGTTCACGGTAAACTCGGTTGGGGCCAAATAGTCATCCCAGTCCTCCATTCTTGGGTCGCTGTACATGCGGAGCATCTGCTCAAGTGTGCGGATCATGCGCTCTGTTTGTCCATCAGTTTGGGCATGAAATGCTCAGGACATGCTTTCCCGCGTTCCAAACCGTTCCTACAATGCAAGACAAAACCGGCTTGCAAAGCGTGAGTCATGGTTGGAGATGACGTGGATGGGTAAGCCGTGGTACTTGATGACGTCTTCGTAGAAAAGCCTAGTAGTCTCTTCCGCTGTGACGCGATTTTTTGTGGGCATGAAATGGGCCATTCGTGTTGCCCTGTCCACAACGACCAGGATGGCATCGTGGCCTTTCTTGGTCTCTGGGAGTCCCATGATAAATTCCATGGACATCGACTCCAATGGGATGTCAGGGAGTTGTAAGAGCTGGAAGAGCCCCGCAGGTACCTTGTTCGAAGTCTTGTTCTGAAGACACAGGTCACACACCATGCAGTAATTTCTAACGTCACTGTGGTCCTGGCCACCTCAAGTGCTGAGCCAAAGCATGTCTTGTCTTCTTTGATCCGATGTGACCTGAGGAGGGAGGATGATAAAACACGAATATGATCTGTTGTCGCAAGTTATTGACATCCGGGACCACCACCTGCTCGCCATGCCAGTATAACCCGGTAGCCTCCATGAGGCCATGGCGTTCAATGTTCTTCATCTTGGCAAACCAGGGGTCCAAAGTGTAGCCCATCCGAATGTGATTCTTGAAAGGGTTCACACTGACCGGTGTCTTGGGGATGGGCGGAGTGGTTTTGTGTGCAATGTTGTCGCCATCACAACAGCGGCAAAGTGCTGATTTGTGATCTCATTCTCACTCAGCATGAGGCTCACATGTGTTGTGTTTCGACTCAATGGGTTTGCCACATTAGCCCACCCTGGTTTGTTCTGCAAGGTGAATGTGAAGCGACTTAAGTATTCACTCCACTGCGCCTGTCGTCGTGAAAGGTTCGGTTGCGTCTGAAAATACGTGAGAGGGTTGTGGTCTGTGACCACCTTGATCTGTCCCTCGGTACCTTCGAGATAACAGCGTCATACTTTAATAGCATGCACGATTGCCAGAAACTCCTCATCCCCAGTGGTATACGTGGTCTCTACATCTAAGAGCTTGTGGCTCTTGTAGGCAATAAGGTGGCCGTCGTGCATGAGAACATCTCCCAACCCTGTCACCGATGGATCACAGTGTACCTCGCACGACTTCCTTGGATTTGGGAGTGCAAGTACTGGTGTCGAGATCAGCATCGCCTTCACAGCCTCAAAAGCCTCAATGGATTTTGGTGACCAGACCCATGTGCTCGCCTTCCGGGTCACGGCGGTGAGAGGGCTCACCAACGTGGAGTAGCCTCTCATAAACCGCCGAAAGAAGTTTGCAAGTCCAAGCAAGGAGCACAGCTGACCCACGTTCTTGGGGTGAGGCCGTTCTTTCACAACCTGCTCCTTGCGAGGGTCCACCTGCATCCCCTCGTCACTAATGACGTGGCCAAGGTACTCCAATTTTGGCTGCACAAACTTGCACTTACTTCTCTTGGCAAAAAAGCGGTTTTTGCGAAGGATCTCAAGCACCATTCCGAGGTGTCGCCCGTGTTGTTTGTGGTTCTTAGAGAAGATGAGGATGTTGTCAAGATACACCAGGAACGACTTGCCGAGGTATTCACGAAAGATGTTCATCACTGCTTGGAATGTGGCAAGTGCGTTCGTCAGTCCAATGCACACGATCCGAAACTGGTAGTGTCCGAGACGAGTTATGAATGCCGTTTTGGATACATCCTCCTCCGTGATCTGGATTTTATGGTAGCCTTGTGATAGATCCAGAGATTTGAAGACTTTCGCTCCCCGAAGCTGGTCAAATAGGTCCTCGATGCGCGGGAGTGGGTACCAATTTTTGACAGTGAGTTTGTTCAATGCCCGATATTCCACGCACATCCTGAGGCCACCATCTTTCTTGTTCACAAACACGATCGGTGCTCCGAAGGGCGAAGAGCTTGGCTCAATCCAACCCTTCCGAAGGAACTCCTTGATTTGGACTTCTTCTCCTTGCTGTTTTGCTGGACTAAAACAATACACAAACCGAAAGGGAGGCACAGTCCCGGGCTCTTACTGAATGGTATGTCCAACCGTTCGTCGAGGTGGTAGTCGATCTGGTGGTGCCTGGAAAACATCTGAGAATTCTGAGAGTATGTTTGCGACCCCTTGGGGTATCTCACTCTCTATCTCGTCGTCCATTTTCTTCAAGGTTACAAGAAAACAACAGCATCCTTGTCGAAGTCTTCATTTCACTTGGAGCATCGAGAGGCTTGATTCAGCCTTCATTTCAGGTTGTTGAATTTGTGGAATTGGAAACAGGGTGACCATTCTCCTTCCATTTCTTATCAGCAATGTCTTTGAGTCGAAGCACATAAGTGCCTTGTGGTGCACAAGACACGGATCTCTGAGAACAACGTCAAACGGATCCATGAGATCAAGCACAGTGAGGTGGACACTAGTGGTAAAGCCGAGTTGTGTGAGCCGTGCCACACAATCACCAAGGATGGGCACCTCTCTGTCATCACCGATGACCACTGTGCCAGTGTGAGACGTGTACTGTAATTGCCATGTACGTACAAATGCACCGCTCACAAATGAGTCATCCGCCCCAGTATCCACCAAGATGCGTGCAAGGGCGCCTACCAGCTTGCCATCGAATTGCATGGTCATTGATGCTTTGGACATCCGTATGAAAAGGCTCACTGGAGGCTTCCCCTCAAGGTGGTAGATCCGATAAGCATGAGTGTTTCTTCGTAGTTCAAGCATGTCATCAAATTGTTCCCACATGCGATGTCTTTTGGTGAATGAAGCCAGCAATTTCCATCCTTTAAATGAAGACTTGTTCATTTCTGGACTCACAGGCACGACCATTGTTGTTGACGTTAGAGAGTTCTTCTCATGAGCTTTGTGTGCAGCTTCCATCACATCTGGCCAACATTCTTTAGTGGCTACAACCAGGCTCGTGCGATTTTCAAGGTTTTCTTTGGTCACATATGAGAGTGGGCATGAGCGATCATGGTAGAGGGACTCGGGATTCATGAAAGCACAAAAATGGTTGATAAATGTTGTGGCGATGAAAATTCAAAGTTTTTGATATCATCATCACAAAGCATGAACATCATGTCCTCATCATTCCCATGATTCACCGCAACCCCAGATACCAGCCCACCGGTAGCTACTCGGGTTTGTGAAAATCCTTCTCGCAACCATGCTGGGGACAGTGGACGCATCCCCTAGCACCTTCCTTGAAGTCCTGGTCATCATCACGGGGGTGTCCGTGTCCACGTTGACCACCCTGTGCCCCCTGAGGCTGGATGGCTGCAAATGCCTGGCCTTAGCGCTGCCCCCCGTGAGGGCGTCCCTTGCCGACAGGGGCATTTTTTTGCCATCGCGCTGTCCACCCTGGTGCTGAACGCCTCCATGGAAGCGGTTCTGGCCACCACCGTGGAAGCAGTTTGGCCCTCCGCCTTGGCGCGTACCATGACCGTGTTTTTGGCCCTGCTGTTGTTCCTGCTGCAGCCGCTAGTCACGCTAGGGGCAGTCGCGCCCATTGTGCCCAGCGTGGTGGCAGTGTCTACAGATGATAGAAGAGCGGGAGCTTTTCTCTCCACCATGTCAGCAGAAATTCTTGGAGGGCGCAGACGTTGCCTCCGCTGCCCGCTTTGGTGCATCGCCTGTTGGCGCTAAAGGCACCTCACGCGCCGGCCTGCTTTCACACGTGCCACAATGCCATGGGCTGGAGTTTTTCCAGTACGTGCAGGGAATTCCACTCATTACCATTGTTGTGAAGGTAGAAGAATCGCAGCTGAGGGCTAGCCAAACCACTCTGAAAGAGGTCAATCTTGGCCTGCTCTGTCAGGTGCCGATCGTGGAGCTTTTTTGCAGTCTTCAGAAATGCCTCGGCATACCGCTCCACCAACATGCTCCCCTCCATGAGGCTTTCAAGCTCCTTCTTTGCCTTCTGCGAGTCAACAGGCTTGGAGTAAAGCTCACACATCAGTTTGTGATACTCCATGTATTGTTGCTTCTGCTTGCAAAGCACCGTCAGCTTCTTAAAAGGCTTTGGCTTCAAGGAAATCATACCTTTTGTAAAGCTCACACATCAGTCCAAGTGTTGCTGTTTCTGCTTGCAAAGCACCGTCAGCTTCTTAAACGGCTTTGGCTTCAAGGAAATCATACCTTTTGCACCCCACTCCTCTTGCTTGATTTGAACAAGGCGGAGGTGCCTCTGGAGAATCATTAGGAACATTTTGACGTCGCCCGTGCCATCGTAGCGGTCGGCCGGCTCAAGAACCACACGATTGCCAATCCCGCCTTCCTTCTGGGCCCGAGTTGGAGCTGCACAATCCCGTGGTTCAGGCGTTTTTGCTTCCATTTGTGGAGCAAGGTCAACGATTGGAGCTCGATGCGCGTTGCGAAAGTTCACATGTTCAATTTCCGCAATTTCAAGCTCGTGGCACTCTAAAATCTGTCCAAACTCCACCTCGGCTGCGTGACCCACCGCATCCACTACTGCGTTGAGCACGGCACGTTGGTTTTCATCTTCGTTGGTGCAAAGTTCCTCGAGCTCCTGCTCCGCCACCTTTGGGTAGTGGTTAGCGGCCGCAACCTCTCAAATCAACTTCCCGTTCTCCTCATGCAACTTCTTATTCATCCGCTGCACCATGAACGATCGTGCGCGAAGCGTGACGCGCACCATGTCACTGTCGTATGCGAGCGCACCCATGACGGTCACGACCAGCGTGAAATCCTCAGGAGGGAGGCGAGCACGGAGGTGATCGAGTTGTTCTTCGACGATCAGGCAACGCGCAACGTTGTTGAGCGCACGTTGCACTGCCACCGGACTTGGCCGGCTCGCAGGTCGGGCTCGCTCCTTTTCCGTCAAAACCAGAGCACAACCCGCGTCGTCCACGCGGTTGGATGCACGTTCCACCTGGTTAGCACGTGCTTCAGGTTCCTTCGACATGGAATTGTCCGCCTCAGTGCCCTTGCTGGCTGTGTAATGTGCGTCCGGTTCATCGTCAGCTTCACCATCTGCTTCAATGGTCACGCAATCCGCTGGCTCATCGGGTGATTCATCTCCATGCTCGTCTCCTTTGGCAACCCTGTCAGGGTTATCACCATCAGCGATGTTCCCCTTGGTGGCCTTGAACCCCTCCTCGTTTGCATAAGTGATCAGGGCGGACGTGGCCTCGTAGCCAAGACCGAGCTCGATGGCGAGTGATCGAATTTTTCCATCGCCTTGCCGTGCGGCTGTGACGGGGGTCTCGCGCTGCTGTCCATGCTTTGGAGATGTTGGCGTTCCGCCCTTTGGTGATGCCGGGCGTGTTGAATGTTTTTGCCCCTTGTTCAGTGTTATAGGACGAATCAGGAATACTCTGCCCCTTGTGGAGGTATGACCCCTAGATCCGTTGTAATGAGACTCAACTATGCTCTGTCTCTTGTGAGATATGACATGTGAGTACACCATGTGGGTGAGTGGTTACCTTGGCCATTTTGTTGATTTGGCCAAGTGAGAGGTCATGAGTTCGATCATGGCCCCATGCATATCTTGTATGCTATGGAAGCTTCCAAGAAAGAAAGTCCGTAGTCTGTCACCTTGACACTAGGATGCTTATGTGTCAATCCCATAGTGCAAGTCTATTGGTGACATGGCTGGTTCAGGCCACTACCAAAGAATGTACTTTTGAGCTCTAGGACTGGAAAGACAGCTATAAAAGGACTTGTCTTGCATGCTGATCAATTAACCCTTGCTTGATGATCTGTTGCGTATTGACGACTTGAGCTCTTCTTGAGATGTAATGCTAAGGCGTTAGAACTCTTGAAGGTGAAGTGTATGCCTGATTAAGTTTGGGGTGCATGACACATGTCAACAAAGGAAGAAGGCCTGAAAACCTTTTTGAGCTTTTTGGTTTCGCGGCTTCTCTGCTAGAGGTGTTTAGCTCAGTAGCTAGCAAAGGGTTATGGGCACACTCCTCTGGTTAGGGAATTTTCATGCACGCAACCGCTAAGGTCACAAGCAGTGAGAGCGCCTTCGCTCTCACCCAACTTCTCTGTTTGCAGGGCAACATCAGCACGAGGGGAATGCAACACATCTGCACCTTTCTACCTTGGGAGCTGACATCAGCCTTCATCAGCCTACATCAGCCTACATCTGCTTGCAACGGCCAACGTGAACAGGGGAAGCAGTTTCCTCCTCTCACCAACAGCCTACAACGGCATCAAACACAGGTTCATCAGCATCCACAACTAGTGCAGCAGCTGTAGTAGTTATAGTTGTAGGGATGGTAGGGACAGGGGAACCAAGGAATGATTTGCCCATCCTCAAGTTTGATGGAGAGGGGTTTGCACTCTGGAAGTGGCATTTTGAGATCATCATGGATGACAGAGATTTGCTAGGATATTTTGACGGAACTATCCCCACACCAAAGGAGGAGGGTGCTGACCTTGTGGCATGGGTCAAGCTCAACAAGAAGGCTCTCGCCATTCTTGTGTCATCCATACAACCCTCAGTCCTTTCACACATCAGCGGTTGTACAGTGGCAGCCGCGGCATACGCCAAACTCGGCAAGGTGTTTCAGTCCTCCTCACTTGCCAACCGTCTCTTCATTATACAAAACCTCATCAGCACGAGGCTTGGTGAAGGGGAGGATGTCGGATTTCAGGTCTTCTGCACGAGGCTTCGTGCAGAAGTTTGAGACGCTCTTGCAACAAGCCACCGGCATGGGGTGGGACCTGAAATCCGACATGCGGGCCATGATTTTTCTGATGACGCTACCGGAAAGTTGGGGTCCCATGATAACGGTGATTGGAGGGTGGAATAAAGATCTTGTTTCCTACACCACCATCTCTGAGTATGTGCGAAATGAAGCCATGCGTCGTAGTAGTACTGAAGAAAACATGTCTGCCTTTGCCTCACAGAGTAGCGGAACCTTTTGCAATACCTCCTCCTCTGGGTACAAGAGAAACAATAGCACTAGAAACAGTGGAAGGGGTGCAAAGTGCCAAGGAAACTGCCACAACTGTGGCAAGGCTGGACAGAGGGCTCGAGAGTGCCGTGCACCCAAGAGACAGGGAGGATACGGGGATGAATGGCGAGGGGGAATTGGTGGGTAGGATCCCACAAGCTTGATGGCTGAGTGAACCTCCAACAAAGGGAGGGCGATACTCAGGCCAGGAGCCTACGGCCTTGACTCAGGCACAAATGAGCACACCACTTACGAGAAGATAGACTTCATCTCTCTTGCTCCATGTAACAAGAACTTTAGAGTCGCCAACGGCAAGGTTGAGGCAGCTGCGGGGATTGGTGACAAGCTGGTCACAGTGGGTGTCAACGGTGGAGATTCCGACCTCAAGCTAGAGGGGGTGGTCTACTTGCCCTCCTTCACAGCCAACCTGCTCTCCGTCTCTAGGATAACTGACCATGGCATGACAGTGGTCTTTACAGAGAAGGAAGCGGTGATAGTTCCTATCAAGGACATCAACATCTCCTACTCTACCAAGAAGGTTGTCGCACAGGTTCCTCGCGTTGATGGATTCTACGTCTTGCAGACCAAAACGACAACTTCAACTGCTGAATCCTTGGTCGAGAGTGATGATGAGGAGAGCAGTGATGCAAACTCAGATGATAAAGGACATGTTGGAGCAGCGGATGCAGTGGCATCCGATGATTCATCAATAAAACCACAAGCAAATGCAGCCACCAAGCCTGTTCATGCTACCCTGTGCACATCCTCCAACAACCTCTGGCACAGGAGCTTTGGGCACATGGCTCATCACACATTGGAGCTCATGGGAAAGCAGGAGCTAGTGTGTGGGATAGACCTAGGTAATGAGGTGGAGGGTGCGGAGATCATGTGTGAGCCATGCCTTCAAGGCAAGGCGAAAAGGAAACCCTTCAAGCGCAATGGCACGCGTGCTCTCGCACCTCTTCATCTCGTCCACTCTGACATATGTGGTCCCTTTCGCACACAATCAAATGGAGGTAGCAGATGTTTCCTCACATGCATCGACGACAAGAGACGCAAAGTCTGGATATACTTTCTCAAAAAGAAAAGTGAGGTGAAGGAGAATCTGTAGGCCTTTGTCGCTATGGTCTAGCGACAAAGTGGAAAGAATGTGAAGGAAGTCAGGACGGACAACGGGGGAGAGTGCAAAGCTTGCAGAGAGTGGCTCAAGACACAGAGTATTGAACACCAGAAACCTACGCCCTACTCACCTCAAAGAAATGGCATAGCAGAGAGGATGAACCAGACGCTCCTAGGCATGACAACGTGCATGCTCTTTGACGCCAAGCTTCCTCCTAGGTTCTGGGCTGAAGCAGCACGTACGGCTACCTACCTTGTGAACCTCACACCTGCAGCAGCTCTACGAAGGAGAGGCAAGAAGAAGCAGATACAACAGTTGAAGACGCCTAAAGAAGCATGGTCAGGCAGGAAGCCGGACGCCTCCCATCTCAAGGTGTTCGGTTGCACCGGGTTTGCCAAGGTCCAGGCCGGTGAGGGCCCTGGAAAGCTCGATGCAAGAGCACGAAAGTGGATTTTCATCGGCTATGACATCGCCCACAAAACTCATGAACTGTGGGACCAAGGAGCCAAGAAGGTCATCCGCAGCAAAGATGTGGATTTCCACGAAAAGTCTCTAAGTAAGGGAGAGAAACTCGAACTCGAGAATGCTCCAAAACAGGGAGAGTGGCTCACTCCCCTTGAAGAGGAAGACGAAGCACCAACACAATGACATGGGATAGGTGCTGCAACAGAGAGAGGAGCTCATGAGGATGACTCGGAGGAATCACACTCTGATTCCAACGTATCCGATCCTCAAGAACATGAGGAGGTTGCCTCTCCTATCATCAACGATGAACCAGACCTCTAGCCTCCACATCAACGGCACCAGCCAGCAGGTTCAAGGAGCAGTTCACGCCTCAAAGTACCTCGGCAGCATTACGACGCAGATAGGGATGAATGGACACGCTTCAACTATTCATTCTTGGTTCAAGAGGAGCCAACGTCTGTCGCAGAGGCACTCACTTGGCCTAACAAAACAGAGTGGGACGAAGCAATTCGCAGTGAACTCAGCTCAATTGAAGAGAATGGGACATGGGTGCTGGTTGACAGACCTGCCGGGGCTCACGTTGTGGGGTCCAAGTAGGTGCTGAAAGTAAAAAGGAAACAGGATGGCAAGATAGACAAGTACAAGGCACGGGTGGTAGCAAAGGGGTTCTCCCAACGGCCTGGCGAAGAGTACGATGAGACCTTTGCTCCACTTGTGACATTTGCCTCCATCCGATCAATGCTCGCCATTGCTGCTGCCCAGAACATGGAGGTCCACCAGATGGATGTCAAGACAGCCTTCCTTTACGGCAAACTTGACAAGGAGGTATTGATGGAGGTTCCGGAGGGGGTTGATGCTCCTGAGAGCAAGGTGTGCAGATTGGTGAAGGCACTCTATGGGCTAAAACAAGCGCCAAGACTTTGGTACTAGGAGATGGACACGTTCATGGCCAANGATGGCAAGATAGACAAGTACAAGGCACGGGTGGTAGCAAAGGGGTTCTCCCAACGGCCTGGCACAGAGAACGATGAGGCATTTGCTCCAGTTGTGACGTTTGTCTCCATCCGATCAATGCTCGCCATTGCTGCTGCCCAGAACATGGAGGTCCACCAGATGGATGTCAAGACAGCCTTCCTTTACGGCAAACTTGACAAGGAGGTATTGATGGAGGTTCCGGAGGGGGTTGATGCTCCTGAGAGCAAGGTGTGCAGATTGGTGAAGGCACTCTATGGGCTAAAACAAGCGCCAAGACTTTGGTACTAGGAGATGGACACGTTCATGGCCAAGGAATCCTTCATGCACTGCGACAATGACCCTAGCATGTACGTGCATGAGAGTGACAAAGGGACTATGTTGGTGGCGTTGTACGTTGATGACCTCATTCTATGCTCCTCTTCGACGCAAATGTTAGACGATCTCAAGGGACAGCTGAGTAGCAGATTCGAGATGAAGGACATGGTCCCCTTGACTTCTATCTTGGAATTGCCATCAAGCGCGACAGAGCAGCAGGTACCATCAGCCTTAACCAGACAAAATACATCGACTCCATCCTCAAACAATACGACATGGCAGATTCCAAACCTGCCAGCACACCCATAAGCTCGGAGTGCAAACTCTCCACCTCCATGTCCCCATCCAACGAAGCGGAGAAAACTGACATGCTGGGCATCCCATATCAGTTTGTGTCAGGATGTGATCCGCGTGGTGCGGTCCCGACGTTTGTCTGATCACCTCTAGTGATTCACGTCTAGTGTTTTGGGCGAATCTGAGACTAAGCGTGAGCTTTCTAGTAGCCTCACGCGATGTGAGCAGGAATTTAGAGACAGTCAGTTTGCGAAGGGAATAACGTCGTTTTGCATTAGTATTTGAACATGGACATGATCACAAAATTTATAGGGCCAGTCATGAGCTTTCAAACGCACCAAACCGCGCACAATTCGGCTAAGCGTAGCTCAAGTTATGCTTGCCGAAGCGCAGGTCTCACCCACCACAGAAGCCTGACGCGGCCACTCGTCGTGGCGCCTTCATTCACGTGCGAAGCGCCTTTCCCAAGGCGCATGTCCCATTGCACATGGTATATGGATCCCCTGCACTTTTTCCACGCACTCTACCCACTTTCGGGTCGTGTTTGGTGATGGGGTGTGACTAGGTTCGAAACCTGTCCGCGGACCTGTAGTCAGAAAACCTGTATGGGTCCCCGAGTAACAAAATGTACTACTGAGTTTCGGACGTCGAGCCAGGATTTTGGCTAAGTCCCTCAGTAACAACCTGAACTACTGGATCCGGTGGATGATCCGCCGGATCAGGTGGATCATCCACCGGACGCCTCGGCAGGCCTATCGGAGCATTTTCTCCACATGGTATTTTTGTTACTTGGTCCGGTCGATTATCGACCGGATTTCGAGTCGCATCCGGCTCCCANCCGAGTAACAAAATGTACTACTGAGTTTCGGACGTCGAGCCAGGATTTTGGCTAAGTCCCTCAGTAACAACCTGAACTACTGGATCCGGTGGATGATCCGCCGGATCAGGTGGATCATCCACCGGACGCCTCGGCAGGCCTATCGGAGCATTTTCTCCACATGGTATTTTTGTTACTTGGTCCGGTCGATTATCGACCGGATTTCGAGTCGCATCCGGCTCCCAGAGCCGCTGCGCATACCCCAACTTTGGAAAGCCATATCTCCCTCGATACTTGTCCGATTCTGGCGAAATAACTTTCACCGGATTCAACGACTTGTCAACTTTCAGGGTCAATCCTCCATTTGAGGATCCAAGCAAATGACGAGTCGCCAGATCCACCGGAGTGGATTTTCCATTTTCTGGCGGCTCGTCAGCGCCTCCCGGCGCCGCACTTGGGCATGCGGAGGGGCAATTTTTTCAAGTCTGCAGTGGGCACTCTGATGTATGCCATGGTCGCCACCCAACCAGATATAGCCCATGTTGTTGGGCACGTGACCCGGTTTGTGGCCAATCCCGGTCCACTTCACTGGCAAGCCGTGAAGTGCATCATGCGCTAACTTCAGGGGACGCTGCACGTGGGGCTCCAGTTTGGAGGCATCACTGGATTCGCGTCACTCCATCTCATGTGCTACACTGATGCTGATTGGGGAGGGAATATCGATCACAAAAAATCTACCTCCAGCTTTGTGTGTATGTTGAATGGAGGTGCAGTCAACTGGGCAAGTCGCAAGCAAGAATGTGTCTCTCTGTTAACAGCTGAAGCTGAGTACATTGCCTTGGTTGAGGTGTGCAAAGAAATATAGTGGCTACAAAGCTTGCTATCTGAGATGAAGGCACCACAGGCAACAGTGTCGGTCATGAAGATTGACAACATGAGCGCCATTGACATGTCAAAGAACCCCGTCCTGTCCAGGCACACAAAGCACATCAAGATCTGCTACCACTACGCTGGAGACTTGGTCGACAAGGAGACAGTGGACCTCGATTATGTTGGTACCAAGCTCAACCGGGCTGACATGCTTACAATGCCACTGGACAAGGATCTCCACCAGGCGGGCAGGCAAGGTATCGGCATGGTTAACGCAGGTGATGACGAATGATGATGGTCACTGATGCAAGGTGCAAGAGAGGGATTTGTCGAATATTTTTGCCCCTTGTTCAGTGTTGTAGGAAGGATCAGGAATGCTCTGCCCCTTGTGGAGGTATGACCCCTAGATTCGTTGTAGTGAGACTCAACTATGCTCTGTCTCTTGTGAGATGTGACCTGTGAGTACACCATGTGGATGAGTGGTTACCTTGGCCATTTTGTTGATTTGGCCAAGTGAGAGGTCATGCGTTTGATCATAGCCCCATGCATATCTTGTTTGCTGTGGAAGCTTCCAAGAAAGAAAGTCCGTAGTCTGTCACCTTGACACTAGGATGCTTATGTGTCAAGCCCATAGTGCAAGTCTATTGGTGACGCGGCTGGTTCAGGCCACTACCCAGGTAGGTACTTTTGAGTTCTAGGACTGGACAGACAACTATAAATGGACTTGTCTTGCATGCTGATCAATGAACCCTTTGCTTGATTCTCTCTTGCGTATTGACGACTTGAGCTCTTCTTGAAATGTAATGCTAAGGCGTTAGTACTCTTGAAGGTGAAGTGTATGCCTGATTAAGTTTGGGGTGCATGACACATGTCAACAAAGGAAGAAGGCCAGAAAACCTTTGTGAGCTTTTCGGTTTCGCGGCTTCTCTGCCAGAGGTGGTTAGCTCAGTAGCTAACAGGGCGTGAACCTACCCCTCTAGTCGTCGCCTCTCGGCGCGACTTTGCGAGGTGGACGCCGGTCGCTAATGTCCCGCGACGCTCCTTGGATCCCAAGGGCGTGCGTTCATTGGAGCGACGGGGGCTGGTGCTCGGAGCACGCCCCAAGTTCGCGGAGAGTCCAGTCCCAAGGCCGGCCATCCTTGTGGCAAGGTCTTCCTTTGGCTTTCTCTCACTCTTAAACCTCGTCATCCAACTCCCTCTCCCCTCTTCCTTTTTTTCATCTTCTTCTTTTTTTTAACTGGTTGGAGGACGCGTTATTGGATTATGTGTGCCTCGCTTCAGACCCGTGGTGGACCGAGGTGGCTCCAAGCCAAACCTCTTTCACCTTTTTTGGGTGGGGAAAAGAAAGAAGAAAAGCAATATTCATGAGAACCCGATGTCGGATTCAAGTCATAGACTGGCGGGTTGGAGACAAAATTGCAAACTAGAGTGGAAATTGCAAGGTAGAAACCACCTTTTTTAAAAAAACAACCACAGATTACAGTACAATGGTGAAATCAAGGGTCATAAACTAGTAGTAGTCAATTTTACGGATAAAAAAAACGTCACAGAAAACGGAGGACCGGAAGCCTAGTTATGGCTCTCCCTACTCCTTTTTACTTGGAGAACTTGGGACTGACGGGTCCCTTGTTCTTTCCAGGTTGGGCGCCGTCCAAAAAAATGCCGAAGGCTCCTTGCTCGCCCCTTTTGCCTCCCTTGTTGCTGTAGCAAGAGGGTGATGTGGCAATTTGCTGGTCCAGTAGGCCTTTGTGAGAGTAGTACACTGCGGAAGTAGGTTGGGTTGGTGGAGGTGGGGTGTGCGCGCATGGAGGTGGAGGAGTTTGGACACCTCTGGGCCGCGTTCCACCTTCACCACCACGAGGTCACCTGCTACTCGTTGAACAAGTCACCACTCCTTGTGGTGTGTGAGGAGTGTCACGATGGAGTGGAGACGACGGCGATGTTTGCATGTCAACCTAGCTCTGATGCCAATGTAATGCGAAAGCTCAAACTTAGTGTTGAAAGGCTTTGGGGAGCTCGGAAAAGTTTGCGTTGTAAAACTGGATGACCGTCCTCCTCGTCGGAGTGGTCTTTTCCTCGCTCTTGCCATCATGGCTCGCCATGCTTTTCGAAGCTACGTTGATGTTTCTTTATAAAGTAATGATTTGTTTTTTATTTGCAATTTTTTATGTATTCCGTTAGAAATAACGGTGGAAACTTCCTCACTGTATTTTCCGTCAAGATGGTTGTTTGGATTCGATTTCTTCTATTTCCTTCACAAGCTTACGTCAAGCTTGACACGACCTCATGGTGTCGGTCGCAGAACAGTGTCCATGGACTGTTGCAATCAGGTAATGATTGACTGTAACGTTTTAGGTTGTGTTTATATAATTTCGTTGTGTTACAGTGAGATGGAACTCAGAATTTCAAGCTCGTAAACTGCGCTATGCTTCGGGTTAAGTTAGCAGGCGCACTATATTTCTGACTCCGCCCGCTGATCAAAGCCGGTCTTCCATGGTCGGACGTTTTTCAAGATATCCTGCGGTGTTCTCCTGTCGGTGGTGAGAGTTTAGAGGTGAGACTTTTAGCAGGAAGTGGTTTGGAATGCTGACGGGGCGGGTGTCAACGCTGACGTGTGCTTTGGCAGACGAGATCGACACGTGCTTTTCGATTTGCCGCCGTAAAGCGTCGGTAGTGAAGGTGGTGGAAGTGGTGGAGTATGGATTTTGTACGGTTTCTAGCTTCTGAAGCGAATGTATTCACTTCTTTCGTCGAATTGCCGCCAGATTCGTGACTTTCGAAGCCAAAGTATCCATGTCTCAAGTTAGTTCTTTAAAAGCCGTCGCCGAACCTGGTGGTGTCGGCGGCCCGAATAGTCACGCTCTACACACGATTAATGTTTTTTTGAATTTCTGTGTTTGAGTTTGTATGTTTGAATTCGGGTGTCCGTGTCGCATGCAAAGAGGTTCGAAAGCTCTGAAGCCGTTGCGACTCTGCATGCGATTCGACAGTCGACGTTAGACGACCAGGTCCAGGGATCGACTCCCCAACTGTAGGGAACAGCCTCACTTCCAAGTGGTAGCCGTACCAATGGGCGGGAGATTTTGTACGGTACCCTAGGGGAACGCCCTTCTGCAGGACTGGGTACACGTCTTGGAAAGGAATGACGCACCAAATGCTGAAGCCGTTGCATCACTCAGTCAATGGTTCGCGCCAATAGACCTTGAAGCTAGTGCTAGTCCAACAACGGTCCTAAGACTGGAAGGCATTGAAACCAATAACTTGCTTTGGACACCTTTCACAACTCTTGTTTGCTTGTTACGCCCTGCAGATGCACCCCGCCTCGCAGATGCACCCCGCCTCTATTCCCCAAACGATGTCTCCCCAATCAGCCTGATCACCTGGACCAAAGATATAGACACTCCAGGGCAGTTTCGCCACTCATGGATCCACTCCCCATACGGCCTCCACCGCGTATGTGAAAAACTAGACTCGCTCGCCTCTCCTAGAGCATGCCGTCTTGAGCGTAACAAAAAGCTCCTCCCAACCACATTAGCCGACCCATGTGTGGAATGCACCGCCCTCATGGGTTCTACCTTCCGGTGGACAGAGGTCCTCTTGAACATCCATGATGCTTAGACCCTCCCCGAAGCCCGAGACGTGAAAATCCGAATTAGTTGCCTCGCCCTTCAAAGTGGCACCCGTATGTCCCCTGTTATTGATATTGGAGACCAAATATGCCCTTTTTGCCACTCCATTGAAAACACCCTTTATGTCTTTCTTCCATGCCCTGCCCTGGCTTACTACAACTCTTTCGTAAAAAGGATTATTCAACACTACTTTGGCATCCATAACCCTCCGTGGTTTTCATTCATCTTCGGGACATTACCACCTCACATCCCCACCCCTCGTCTTTGGAATGTCTTCCACTCAATTTTCATTTACTTGCTCTGGCAAAGACGTTGCGATGCAAATTTTCGATCCACCATGTGGCCACTTCGCAGGTTCAAAAATGTGCTAAGTCAGCGAGTGAAAGTGGCCTTAGGCTCAACCTTCCTGGCCTTACCAAATGATAGAATGCGACGTCGCTTTTGGGATGAGGCCCAAAAGTTCCCCATATGCTTCGACTCACAAAACCCCAACCTTCCCACCCACTTGCACCCCTCCTTTCCTTGGCCAGGCGATGGGGAAGAATCGTGGCGGTGGCGGCGGTAGCGGCTCCGGCGAGCGCCAACACAAGAGAGCGCACCTGAGTGAGCTACAATCAGCAGGCCCCTCGTCGTCGCGCGAGACCGGCCAATCATCGCAGTGCACCACACCCCAGCAGTCTCCACGCCACCTACCAGCCTCGCAATCGCCGTCGACCCCACCCCCGTCTCCACCCCCTCCTCCACCCCCCCTTCCTCTTCGCACCCTCCACCTCACCCTTGTCATCCGCGTTGCTCAGCAAGAGCTGTCTGTGCTCGCTGTTCCTGTAACTCACCGCTGCCCTAGCGGGCCACCTGAGTAACAGTACTTCCTCGTTGTTGAGTTCCCTCGACAGCACCTCTCTGCCCTGTGTCAGAGCGTCCATGCACGCATCCACGCCCATCCAGACCACTTCCCCCCTCCTGCTGGCCTCCCACTTGGCTCTCAACCCATCGTAACTATTAGTACCTACTCTACATCACCTGCCTTAGGATCAGCATACATCTTTCTCACCTTCAGCACGGAGGATGCATGGGCTGCTTTCCTCGACCTCAAGGACCTTGAGGTGTATGCAGACTCCCCCCCTGCTCCAGGTTCCTCCGCATCACCAACCACTCAAAATGACCCCACCCGCACTACCGCACCGCGACGCATCCTCTTCACCATCCCTCTCCAGGGCCCTCCCACCGGCACTTGAGGACCTGTGTGCGTGCATGTGTATGCATGCGTTCTTGCATGCGTGTAAGGAGAGGGAGGGAGGGGAGGAGGATGGGGAGGGAGGAGGGGAACGTGGGAGGGAGAGGGGGAGGGGGAAGCGGAAGGGGGAAGGGGATGGAGAGGGGGAGGGGCAAGGGGGGGAGGGG
>SZWC01022190.1:25056-36607 GCA_023375785.1 Penium margaritaceum | reverse complement strand
GGGCTCCTGCTGGTGGAGGAGGGGGGGAACGGTGGCGGAGGGGACGACAAGAGAGAGCAAAGAGGGGGAGAGGACAGGGGAGAGGTAGACCCTGAGGAGCAGGAGGAAGAGGAGGACGAGGTAGAGACTGAGGGGGAGGGTGCGGCAGGGGAGACGGATGGGGTACGGGAGCCGGAGCCCAGGGGACCATCGGTCTCGGGGACGCGTCATGCATGCCCCAAAATATTGTGTAGATGGTATAGGCGAAGGAGCACAGACCAGCGAGGAAGATGCGGGGCAGTCGAGGAAAGGGGGGAGAGACCAGAAGGAGGGGCGGAGGGATGGACCCGAGGGCAAGATGGAGGGCATACTACGGTGAAGGAGTATACATTGAGACGGAGAGGTTTGGCCACCCCCATAGACCCGGAGGGCAGTGGACGGGTGGAGGAGGAAGGAAGTTTGGAGGGGGGTGAGGCGGGGGACGAAAGGCAGAGGACGCATGGACGAGGAGAAGGCATGGAGAGAGGGGGTGCGGAAGAAGGAAAAGAGAGGCAGGCCTCCACAGTGCTAGACATAGAGAGGGGAACAGGTGGTGAGTACACGACTGGAGAGGATGGTGAGGAGGAGAGAGGACGGCGGGATAGGGAAAGCGAGTCAGAGCAGGCCGGGGGAGGGAGAGAGTGGGTGACCGTCGAAGGAGTGTCCAGTGGGGCCCCCCTTGGTGGTGTCTGTGGATGGGGTGTGGATTTTTGGGGCAGAACAGGCGGTCAATCACCAAACATTAAACCCAGAAACACACAGGGTGGTGTATGGAGGCAGCCAAGGCTGGGGAGCAGAGGCGAGAAGCGTTACAGGAGTCAAGAAAGAGGGAGCTTGTAGCGGCCGAAGGAGGGGACGACAGGGAGGGTCCTAGGCGGGCACAGATATGAGAGGCGAGAGAGGCCGAGCAGAGGCCCACAGAACATGATGCATTTGATGATAGCAGGCCCAAAGGGACTGAGAGTGAGAGGAGCGGAGCAGACAAGGTGTAGGGGGAGGGGGCGCAGAGGGGAGGCGCGGACTGGCCAGTAGGCAGGACAGGACCCAAGCCCTTATGGTCATATGGTCGCTTGCCTCGGAGGATGAGGACAGTGGGGCTAGGGCTGGTCATGAGAGAGACGGGCCAGGTGGGGAGGAAAAAAGGAGAGAAGGAACATGCACCTTGGGGATGAGGCGCAAGGTGCGGCAACGAGCGAAGGAGGACATGCCCAGGAGAGGGGTGGTCATGACCAAAGGGATAGATGACAGAGACCGCCGGACTAGGGAGGAGAGACAGGACGGCAAGGAAGACAAGGGGGGCAGCAGACTGGGCACCGGGGAGGCCAGGAGGGGAAGGGGATGGAGTGCCATGTCACCAGCAAGGGCTGAGGCGGGAGGCAGGGACAGGCAGTGAGGGAGACATGGGGGATGACCAGCAGGGTTTCGGGGGGGGGGGGGGGGTTGGAGAGACAGGGGTAAGGCCAAGAGGATGGACCGGGAGAGGAGGGAAGATGGAGGTGGGAGAGATACTCCTTTACAGAGTAATGGAGGGAGCTGGATGAGTGGTGACAGAAGCAAGCAGAAACAATTGGACATGCAGGAGCACAGGAGAATGATGAATGAAGCCAAGAGATGTGAGACAATGTAAGGAGTTAGACGGAGATCCCAGATGGAAGAGTTGTGGAGCTGAGGTAAAGCAACAAGGTAGATCGGGCATCAGTGAGATGTTGGGGTGAAGAGTGCAGGAGTGATGGGACGAGTGTATCAGAATATTGAAGTCAACACTGACATAATCCCTCGGATAATCCGAGCTCAAGATTACGCATTAAGGCAACAAGAGCATCCTCGTCAATGGATTATCGGTCACAATCAAGAACCCAGAGGCGAGCCGCCCCTAATAACTGCAATCACGTTGTAACTGCGTCCGGCTAGCGGAAGGAAGCCGTTGCTATGTTTTTGTCCTGTTCTGTTGTATATTACCGAGGATGTTCATTCCCTCAAAGTTAACTCAGAACAGTTCTTTCCATCCTGTTCGCCTTTGGTTCCGCGGCTTCACTACCGTATTTTTGCTCTGCTCGCTCCTCGCTCATTCTTCGCCTACCATCCACCCTCAGCTCCGAACTCTTCACTTCGTCACTCTCGTTTCTTCGCTCAGATCTCCTCCGCCCATCACTCACGATCCGTCCCACCCTCCTCTCACTAACTGACTGTCTACCCCGCTGCTCTATCTTATCGCTCTACCTCTGCCGGAGACACTTCTTCGTGCACTCCGCGACCAACTCCCTGTATTCCTCATTGCTTCCTTAACCATATCTATGTCTGACGAATTGCTCCACTTATTTCTGCTTCTGCCATCGCTTCCGCCGCTCGCTCCATTCTTCTGACATGGTATCAGAGCCACAGGTGACATTGCCTGGTTCCTCCTACCCACGTCATCACCTCCTCGCTCCAGCCACTGCCGCTCCGCACACCTCAGCTGGCGTCAGCAGCGTCGCCTCGACCGCTTCCCAAAGCTGTTGTGGTCTCTCGATATCGTGACGAAGCCCTGTATCCATCCTACGCCTGTGGCAACATCTGGCAACTCTCAACTATCAACAACTGCAAGCAGCCTTCAAGCTACCTCCTACCGCCAACTTCCTCGAAGCTTCCTACCGCTTGCAACACCTTCGCCATTCTACCCTCTTCCAGCTGCAACCTCCTCTGCGACCTGCTGCATCAGCATCATCCGCATTCTTCTTTTCCCCTGTTCTACATCATCTTCTCGAGCCGCCTTCTCGTGTCGCCTCCTCAGCACAAGAGAGCTTTGTCCATCACCAGGACATCAGACACCACCAGTCTTCCTACTAGTCGGTCTCGAGCCAACTGAGGAACAAGCAGTCACTCTCCTGACAACCCTCGAGCGTCTCTACTTCTCTCAAACTTCTCTTGCTGCAGCAGCCCACCTCATGCTTTCAAGACATCGGACACCACCAGTCTTCCTGCCCGTCGGTCTCAGGCCAACTAGGGACACAAGCCGTCACTCTCCTAACATCAGAAGATTCGTCTACTACATCTGTCGCATCATCGTCTCCTCCCCTTTGTCATCATCTGTCTCTTCAACCTCAGCCTCTTCCTCTTCATGTTATCATCTCTTCTTCAAATATTAGCATTCATCTGGACCTCCCTGCCACACTCAGCCTCATCAGCCTCCTCTGCTCCCTCTGATGGAAGGATGTTGATGACTTCATCAACTTCCTTCCATCATAATCTTTCCTCATCATCCTCCATCAGCCGCAGCGCACTTGGTTCCACCCTTGTGCCCATCTCATTATCACCAAACCGTCGCTCTCTCATAATCAGTTTTCATCATCTGCTTGGCACAAGGATCAGCCCTGTCAAACTGCCAATCTCGTGGTGACCTGCGTCCACACCGATTCCTCTCCGCAGCGCACATGGTCTGCCCCTGCGCCCAGACATCTATCATCATCTGCTCCCTCATCTATCACCAGCAGTCATCTGCATTTTCCTCCAACAACAAGGATCTGCACGTGCCAACTGCCCATCTTGCAGCGGCCTGCACCCACGCCGGTAGCAGAATTTCTTACGACACGTTGGCCCATGCCTTCCCCTTGACGCATCTCCCCTTCTCTACTTTCTCAGGGTACGTGGCTCGCCCCTGCGTCCATTCTAAAAAAACTTCAGCAAGCATCTGCCTTCGTCATCCTCCGCTCAGCACTACGAGCTGCCCAGCTGAACCGTCATCCTTGCGGTAGCCTGCACCCACGCCGATTCGTCATCAGCGCACGTGGTTTCACCCCTGTGCCCAGAACATCTACATCCAAAGCTTTCGCCTTCCATCATCAACATTCATCTGCATTTTCCTCCAACAACAAGGATCTGCACGTGCCAACTGCCCATCTTGCAGCGGCCTGCACCCACGCCGGTAGCAGAATTTCTTACGACACGTTGGCCCATGCCTTCCCACACGTTCACCAACATCACCTTCTAAGGGATAATATCCAAGAGAAAGAGCTCCCAACGGTATACCCTTGGGACAGCATCCTCATCAAGGCTCTCTCCCTAAGAGGCCTTGATGAATCAACGGTTTCTCCTGGCACTCCCTATACTGGAACAGACCATGAGTAACAATACAGCCACTATCCTTCTTCATGTTCAACCATCAATGAAACCAATCTACTTCATTGACTGCTCCACACCTAGCAAGGCACTTTCTAACATTGTTACACATCTCTCAGAGTGCCTACGTTACTCCCCCCAGCTGCACAGGATGAGAGATGGTTCTACAAACTACCATCAATGGAGTTTCAAACTCCTACTCAATCTGGGTAGACTCCAATTCTCCAAGTTCAATCTCCGAAAGGTACTCCTCGGTCTCCTGAACTCACTATCCCTTCTTGGTACGGATTTGGTAGAAGCACTTCTGAAGGAGGTGCTCATCCTCACCACTCATCACTCCCTTCACCCACTCATCCGGCAACCACATGAAGGATTCTCACAGACGTGGCGATCCCTGTATCGAACATGTGCGCCACATCCTCTCCAGTGTTGAATTCAGGGGGGCTGTCAGAATATTGTAGTCAACACTGACATAATCCCTCGGATATTC
Source organism: Penium margaritaceum (assembly GCA_023375785.1). Classification (NCBI taxonomy): domain Eukaryota; kingdom Viridiplantae; phylum Streptophyta; class Zygnematophyceae; order Desmidiales; family Peniaceae; genus Penium; species Penium margaritaceum. The sequence goes on along the minus strand of SZWC01022190.1, from coordinate 32,004 downwards.
CAAGCTCTAATAAGGTTCAGTTCTGCATCAAGGCAACACGAACCTCCTCGCCAACGGATTGTCGGTCACAACCAAGAACCCAGGGGCGAGCCGTCCCTAATAACTGCAGTCACGTCGCAACCGCATCCGTCTAGCAGAAATAAGTCGTTGCTTTGTCCTGTTCTGCTGTATGTTACCGAGGATGTTCATTCCCTCGAAGTTAACCCGGAATATTTTTCTCCATCCTGTTTGCCTTTGGTTCTGCGGCTTCACCCCGTGTCTTTGCTCTGCTTGCTCCTCGCTCATTCTTCACTTGCCATCTATCCTCAGCTCCTAACTCTTTGCTTTGTCACTCTCATTCCTTTGCTCAAAACTCCTCCGCCCATCACTCATGATCCGTCCCGACCTCCTCTCACTGACTGGCTGTCTACCCCGCTGCTCTATCTTATCACTCTACCTCTGCCGAATACACCTCTTCGTGCACCCCACGACTAACTCCCTGCATTCCTCATTGCTTCTGTTAGCATATCCATGTCTGACGAAACGCTCCACTTCTTTCTGCTTCTGCCATTGCTTCCATCGCTCGGTCCATTCTTCTGACACAGTGATGGACTGAAGGGTACTGAGCGGAGGAGTGAGAGTGACGGAGCAAAGAGATGTGAAGGCGATAGTCGAGATTGGATGGCGAAGAAAGAATGAGTGATGAGCGAGCAGATCAGAGATACGACGGCGAAGCCGCAGAACCAAAGGCGATTAGGATGAAAAGAATGTTCTGGGTTAAAGTGGGAGGGAATAAACATGCTCCATATGTACAAACAGAACAAGACAAAAGATCATGCCAATGATTTCTTTCCGCTAGCCGGACGTGGGTGATACATGTCACTGTATTGGGGGATGACTTGACTGTCGGTTGTAACGGTTGGGATGACTTATGGACCATTCTTTCAAGGTGGTTCGGTCAGGGACCTAAACCATCATTGAGAAGGGAATAACTCTTGTCAGGTTCCTATTTTTCCTATTGACTTCTTGAGTCTGACAAGAGTAAGTAGCATTACTCCTCCCAGTTTTCAGGAAGCTTTCCTCCACAATGTTCAAGCAGTCCCTTCCACATGGCCTCGAGGTCAATGGGATAAGCCTCAAGGAGGGAGTGAAGGTCCCGTCTTATGAAAGAGCGGAGCCAGTACCTGATTCCTTTATTTAACCCCTCCTATTTCTCCGTCATTTCAGCACTGGAACAACACTTGCCAAGGTGTTTAGGACGGCCAAGGAGGAATTTGTGATTGCAAACCCACAAATGAGTTCTGGATAGAGGTACTTGTATATCTTTGTTTGCCACTCCCCGATGTTGCTGTCCTTTTGGCTGCGGACCTTGGCAGCGTGTTCTGGAGGGGTTGCTGCAGATAGTGATTGAGGAGCTTCAGAGTACTCCATGATTTCTTCTTCCTTCTCTTCCTCCACATCCTTGGCCTCATCACACCAGAGGAACGGTCCCTAGGTGGCGGAGGATAGTGGGGATTGTCATGGTAAATGAGGGTGGTCCAACGTCATTTCCATGCTTCTTGTTGAAGGCTGAACCACAGTTTCGGTGCACACCTTGCATCCTCTCGTAGATGATGGAAAGATGGATTGACAAGGTTGTAGAGGTGTCCCCAGACCAGTAGGAAGGTTGTATGGTAGAGGTGAGGAGGTTGATGTGGAGTTTGTTGGTGCATGTACTTATCTTTGTCTGCGATAAAGTATTTGTTGATGAAGATGGTACTAGTGATGGTCAGCATAGTTTGTGACCAACTATAGATGTTGTATCCATCTTCATTGAGAGTTGGACAGGCTGTCCATGGATTAGCCATGGATGCTGGGGAGAGAGGTCTAGAGAGCATTTACACGGTTGCCTACGCAGAGGATTTACTATTCTTGCAACTCCACAAAGAATTAGAGTCAGCCTGGAGGCTGATGACGATGATGATAGAGGATGGCAGATGAACGGAATGAAGAACTGGGTACAGGGGCAAGCCACGTGCGCTGATGAAGAGTCGGCATGAGCATAGGTCACCGAAAGATTGGCAGTTTGACCGGGCGGATCCCTAGGCCGAGCAAAAGATGATGAGAGCAGATGATTACAGAAGCTTGATGAACTGGGCACAGGGGCAAAACCACGTGCGCTGATTGATAGAGGGGTAAGGGTGCGGCAACAGGAAGGCGAGCCGCAAGAAAACTGCTCCCGGCATGGGTACAGGCCAATGCGAGATTGGCAGCTGGCACGTGCAGGTCCATGTGCTGGCCATAGTTGCTTTGAAAATCACGGAAGATGAGAGCAGATAATGATTTTTTGGGCGCAGGGACGAACCTTGTGCGCTACGGAGGAGAATCAGCGTGGGCGCAGGTCACCGCAAGAGTAACGGTTCCACGGGACGAGTCCTTATGTCGAGCAAGGATGATGAAGATGATGAGAGCAACAGATGGAAGAGGAACCGGGTACAGGTGCGAAACCACGTGTGCTGTGGAGGACAAATGATGATGAATGATGATGAAGTGGATGATGAAGTTGATGAGGCGGACAAAGCTGAGGAGGCTGATGAGGATGATGGAGCTGGAGCTAAGTGCAGCATTGGAGTTAGTTCTGATGAAGAGGGAAGTACAAAAGCTGTTGAGGAAGAGGTGAAATATGACAACTATGACAGAGGAGGTGGAGGAAGGAGATGTGGAGGAGGAAGAAATTCCAGATGCTGATGAGGCAGGGAGTTTCTCAGATGTCAGAAGAGTGACGGCTTGCACCCCCAATTGGCTCGAGATTGAGAAGCAGGAAGATTGGTGGTGTCCGATATCCTTACAATGAGAGAAGTTCTGCTACAGCGAGGGTGGTCTAAGAGAAGCAGAGACATTTGCCAAAGTTAGTAGAGTGACAGCTTGTTCCCCAGCTGGCTCCACACCGATGAGCAGGAGACTGGTGGTGTCCAATATCCTGACTCCAAACAACATTCTGCTCCTGCTAAGGGCAAGGAGATGTGGTGCAAGAAGGCATTTTGAGAGGATGATGCGAGGTGAAGAAGAAGAGGAGTCAGCTGACGATGATGATGACGATGTAGATGAAGTAGATGGAGCATGTAGTCATGGCTATGGTGATTGGACGAGGAGCAGATAGCAAAGGCGCTCTAGGGGGCAGAAGCAGTGACAAAGACACGTTGGACCACCTATGCCAGATCTTCATGGGAGATGTTAGGTTGATCTGACTTCTCATGCAACTGCTGGTGTCCTTATGCATGGGGATTCTCCACCCTGCAGCCTGACGGTTCCTGGCCTCTGTGACACCTAGTATGAGGAGTTGCTGGCAAAGCCATGCCGATATTTGGTTAACCGTAGCTCTTGCCACGCCAGCCAAAGCACAGCACCCCGAACCAGCCGCTAAGTTGGCAGCATGCACAATGACCTCCAAGGCGTCCTCACACATCAAGGAACCATCAAAACGCCCGTCTGGAAGCGCAGATTTCCCTACACATAGTGGCGGTGCCCCCTGTGCTACTGGGGTGCATTTTGATGGGTTGATCATCGAGTTTGGTGATGGGGACTCACGTGGTTTGAACCTTTCTGCAGATCTGCAGTCGGAATTTTGACCAAGTCCCCGAGTAACAAACTAAACTAAGGGATTTCGGACTCTGAGTCAGGATTTTGGCTAAGTACCTCAGTAACAACCTGCATAACTGGTTCCTGTGAATCTTATCCACCAGGCGCCTCGGCAGTCATCCGGGGCTAAATCACTAGATGTACATTTGTTACTCATTCTGGTGGATTTTTCACTGGCATTCAAATCGCGGCCGACTCCCCGAGCCGTTGCACACATCCCAACTTTGGAAGCCCATATCTCCCTCGTTACATGTCCGATTCCGCTGAAACAAGCTCCCAGGATTCAGCAACTCATCACCTTTCATGGAATTCAATCAAATCTGGAGCTGGAGCCCTACTCAGACAGCTAAAGTAAAATGCAAGGATTTTCCCCCTCNTGCCCCTGCGCCCAGACATCTATCATCATCTGCTCCCTCATCTATCACCAGCAGTCATCTGCATTTTCCTCCAACAACAAGGATCTGCACGTGCCAACTGCCCATCTTGCAGCGGCCTGCACCCACGCCGGTAGCAGAATTTCTTACGACACGTTGGCCCATGCCTTCCCCTTGACGCATCTCCCCTTCTCTACTTTCTCAGGGTACGTGGCTCGCCCCTGCGTCCATTCTAAAATAACTTCAGCAAGCATCTGCCTTCGTCATCCTCCGCTCGGCACTACGAGCTGCCCAGCTGAACCGTCATCCTTGCGGTAGCCTGCACCCACGCTGATTCATCATCAGCGCACGTGGTTTCACCCCTGTGCCCAGAACATCTACATCCAAAGCTTTCGCCTTCCATCATCAACATTCATCCGCACTGGCACCTGGATCTGCCCGGTAAACCACCAAATCTCGCGGTAATCTGCGTCCACACCACTTCTCAACAGCAGCAGGACTCCCTCTCACCAGAGTATCGGAAATCCGAAGTCTTCCTGTTTGTCGGGCTCGAGCAAACCGGGGCATAAGCCGTCACTCCTCGAGCGACAGTGAACACTCCTACTTCATGAGCATCTCCTTCTCTCGCACATAAGCTCAACACCCACATCTCTCCTCCATCAGGACTTGCATTCATAGCGGAAGCCAGCCATCAAATGCACAGCCAAACATCACTGGAACCGGACACCACCCGTCTCCCTGCTTGATCAAGCTAACTTGTGGAACAAGCCGCTGTAGTTGTTGTCCTGATGGCCGGAGAATCCATGTGCTTCCCTACACTCCCCCTGGACTCAGAGACTTTGCTGTGGCAAAGCCATCTTTGAGCGTGGCGTTGTGGTAGCGCTCTCCACTCTTGAATCCCCAGCATTCATTACCATCACCATTCCCATCATCACCAACATCACCTTCTAAGGGATAATATCCAAGAGAAAGAGCTCCCAACGGTATACCCTTGGGAAAGCATCCTCATCAAGGCTCTCTCCCTAAGAGGCCTTGATGAATCAACGGTTTCTCCTGGCACTCCCTATACTGGAACAGACCATGAGTAACAATACAGCCACTATCCTTCTTCATGTTCAACCATCAATGAAACCAATCTACTTCATTGACTGCTCCACACCTAGCAAGGCACTTTCTAACATTGTTACACATCTCTCAGAGTGCCTACGTTACTCCCCCCACCTGCACAGGATGAGAGATGGTTCTACAAACTACCATCAATGGAGTTTCAAACTCCTACTCAATCTGGGTAGACTCCAATTCTCCAAGTTCAATCTCCGAAAGGTACTCCTCGGTCTCCTGAACTCACTATCCCTTCTTGATACGGATTTGGTAGAAGCACTTCTGAAGGAGGTGCTCATCCTCACCACTCATCACTCCCTTCACCCACTCATCCGGCAACCACATGAAGGATTCTCACAGACGTGGCGATCCCTGTATCGAACATGTGCGCCACATCCTCTCCAGTGTTGAATTCAGGGGGGCTGTCAGAATATTGTAGTCAACACTGACATAATCCCTCGGATATTCCGAGCTCTAATAAGGTTCAGTTCTGTATCAAGGCAACACGAACCTCCTCGCCAACGGATTGTCGGTCACAACCAAGAACTCAGGGGCGAGCCGTCCCTAATAACTGCAGTCACGTCGCAACCGCATCCGTCTAGCAGAAATAAGTCGTTGCTTTGTCCTGTTCTGCTGTATGTTACCGAGGATGTTCATTCCCTCGAAGTTAGCCCGGAATATTTTTCTCCATCCTGTTTGCCTTTGGTTCTGCGGCTTCACCCCGTGTCTTTGCTCTGCTTGCTCCTCGCTCATTCTTCACTTGCCATCTATCCTCAGCTCCTAACTCTTTGCTTTGTCACTCTCATTCCTTTGCTCAAAACTCCTCCGCCCATCACTCATGATCCGTCCCGACCTCCTCTCACTGACTGGCCGTCTACCCCGCTGCTCTATCTTATCACTCTACCTCAAAGATTGGCAGTTTGACCGGGCGGATCCCTAGGCCGAGCAAAAGATGATGAGAGCAGATGATTACAGAAGCTTGATGAACTGGGCACAGGGGCAAAACCACGTGCGCTGATTGATAGAGGGGTAAGGGTGCGGCAACAGGAAGGCGAGAGCCGACGTGCCGCAAGAAAACTGCTCCCGGCATGGGTACAGGCCAATGCGAGATTGGCAGCTGGCACGTGCAGGTCCATGTGCTGGCCATAGTTGCTTTGAAAATCACGGAAGATGAGAGCAGATGATGATTTTTTGGGCGCAGGGACGAACCTTGTGCGCTACGGAGGAGAATCAGCGTGGGCGGAGGTCACCGCAAGAGTAACGGTTCCACGGGACGAGTCCTTATGTCGAGCAAGGATGATGAAGATGATGAGAGCAACAGATGGAAGAGGAACCGGGTACAGGTGCGAAACCACGTGTGCTGTGGAGGACAAATGATGATGAATGATGATGAAGTGGATGATGAAGTTGATGAGGCGGACAAAGCTGAGGAGGCTGATGAGGATGATGGAGCTGGAGCTAAGTGCAGCATTGGAGTTAGTTCTGATGAAGAGGGAAGTACAAAAGCTGTTGAGGAAGAGGTGAAATATGACAACTATGACAGAGGAGGTGGAGGAAGGAGATGTGGAGGAGGAAGAAATTCCAGATGCTGATGAGGCAGGGAGTTTCTCAGATGTCAGAAGAGTGACGGCTTGCACCCCCAATTGGCTCGAGATTGAGAAGCAGGAAGATTGGTGGTGTCCGATATCCTTACAATGAGAGAAGTTCTGCTACAGCGAGGGTGGTCTAAGAGAAGCAGAGACATTTGCCAAAGTTAGTAGAGTGACAGCTTGTTCCCCAGCTGGCTCCACACCGATGAGCAGGAGACTGGTGGTGTCCAATATCCTGACTCCAAACAACATTCTGCTCCTGCTAAGGGCAAGGAGATGTGGTGCAA
>SZWC01022186.1:19035-34183 GCA_023375785.1 Penium margaritaceum | reverse complement strand
GTCCACCTGGAAACCGAGGAACCGGACGAGGATGTGGCCAGGCTCGTCCGGCTGAGGCGGCGGAGGTGCTGCTGCGATCGGCATGTCGCCCTCGATCGCCTTCTGGCTCGGGATCCTCTTCCGAGGACTTCGGCATGTTGCTGCCGGTGTTGCGCCCGGCTGCGCCACCACCTGCGCGGGCCACACGCCTCCCAGTCCCCGCGCGCTTGCCCACACCAGCTCTCCGGCTCGCAGTGGGATCACTGGATCCGGTGTTGGCTGCGGGGAGCTGCCGTGGCCGCCTCCACCGCGACCTCTGCCTCTGCCTCTGCCCCTCCCTCGGCCACGCGCCATGACTCCAGTTCCAGGAGGATGCGATGGGAAACCTGCTGCAAGTTCTAGCCTGCAGCTACCTCAGCGAAAGGAGGGCTGTGAGATTGTGAGACGGAACGCTTGGATCTGATCTGAGGCTGCTCCAAAGCGCACCCCCTCCTGCTCATCGAATGCGAGTCAGGCTGCGAGTCATGGTCATGGACACGAGCTCTCCCTACCCATGACGGTTGGTGTAATGCTAGATGCAGTTTCTTGGGGTGGACCAGTGGTTCGGAAGCTTGCGTGAGAGGGCGCGTCAACGCCCTCTTACGAGGAAAAGGAACGCCACTGCCGGTGGAAGGGAGCGATCGATTGAAAATCTAATCGGAGAAAAAACTGTTGCAAAGGGCCGTCCATTCCGAAGCACGAGATTGAAGACAGCGTGGGAACGCGAAGCAGGGATGGTGGTGGCCTGTTGTCCGAGGCAACAACGCGCCTCTTTGTGGATGCATGCGGTGTGCGCATGAAAGACCCAACGGTACCTGCGGTGGATTCAACATAGTACCACTCTCTACAGGCAATTCCTAGCCTAAAGAGAGAAAAATAACGCTACACTTTTCACCACTTTTCAGCAGGTCGTACTCGACTTTTTGAAGGAGCGGATGAGATTAGAGCAGGTGCTACTACTGCGATGTGCTGCTGGCTGGTTGACAGAAGAGCAGCCACTGGCTGAGTTGTGGCGCTTGCTGTTGCTGTGCTTCATCATGCAGCCTACTTCTGCCTGCGCTGCAGAAGAGCGTTTCTGAACTGCGCATGCCAAGTGGACTTTCGCGATCCGGCGGCTCTTGTCTGTAGCTGCCTGGCGGACGCACTCTCTCACCCGTCCGATCGGCTTTTTCTTACACCTCCTCCTCACGCATAGATGATGCCATAGAATCCACGGCGTGGATGGTAGCCAACGTTTTATTGACGTAGCATTGGTAGGTACCAAAAAAGAGGTTGCCTGTCCATTTCGGGTCGCGCCAAACCTCGAGCTCGTCTTCCGTCGTATCCTCACGCAGATCCCCCGCAGCCAATGACATGCGGCCCCAGCCGTGCGTCCGGCCGGCCCTATTGGTCTACCCTAATCCCTCAAGCTCAGCTCGCAGCGAGGGTGAGGGTGGCGCGGCTGTCTACTCGAGAGCGACGCCTTCCTGCCGGAGCCGGAAGCATCCACTCGAAGGCGAGACGCACCGCACTCGCGCTCTGGTTCTGCCGCAACGACGGTACCTGTGACAACTTCAGGACGACTGTCACGGTTGCTGAACAAGGGCCTTCTCGACGGGTTTTGTGCATACTTTTTCATAAAATCGCAAAGAAACTCAACAAGGCCGCTCTTCGCTATTTTTTATACAGAAACAGGGCACACAGTTATAAAATAATATTACATATTGAAATTATTGTATCTAGTGTTAAGTCTCAAGTTTATGGATGTATTTATAATCCCCATGGACACTATTGGGGATCACAATCATTCACATTCTAATAAGGATGTGAAAACAAAAAATCTGCACCACACCACCAGATAACATGTGAATATATGGTTAAAAAGGGTAAATTTTCTTCTTTTCATTTCATTTATTATATTTATGGCTCAAATCGCACCAAGTACAAATTTTCACAAGACGTCATGGGCATATTGGTAGGATGTTCAAACGACTAGTATCGTGTTCTGCATTCTTTAAAACATTATTCCGAAAACCTTTCAAATAGATTTTAAAAACTGTATCAATTTTGGGCGAAATAGCTCGGATACCCAGACCGCGCGCACTATTAAGCTCGCATACTCATGGGTCAAAAATTTGACACGGCATACCCGGCATACTAAAAAGTAACTACGGCATGCCCATGATTAATGTGGCTGATCACAGCGTACCCGGACTGTTAAAAAGAGCAACGGCATACGGGTATACCATTAATTCTTTTGACACATGGGTATCGAGTATGTATAATTTAGTGAAATGCGCAAACGTGCTTCAAGAATTCGCCCGATCCACAACACATGATGTCATCTTTATCATGTTGGTCGCGTACACGGCTGTTGGATGGCCGTCATCAATTGCATTATAGCAATCTGAACACAATATTGTATGGGAAAACATAATCGTACGTCTTTTCGGAGTCATGTTGTCAAGGGGTTTTCTGCTTTCATGCGTTGGTCCTCGGAAGTCGACGAATGGGTTGCCTTGTCATGTACGGGGTCGCATGCACGACATCGAACGGATCCTGGCGCGTCTCCCCCTTCTGCCCGTCGCCTGATTTTTTATGCACGATTGGACTCAAGTCGTCGTCATCCTCTCTTTGCTTGAGAAGACTCCCGTGCCTAAGCTGAGGCTAGGCTGTTCAGGGGACAAACCACTGCAGGGTGAAACACCCTGCGCTAGCTCGTCCTGTGTCCTCTCGTCTTTTGTATGTGGGTTCACGTACTTTTTCATAGATTTTGCCCCGTCTGCTTATGGCTTGCATTTCTTTTGCAGTGTCCTCGGACGATGAGGCGGGCAAACAAGCACCAAAATGTACCAAGGTCGATGGCGCCGTCCCGGAAGGCATGGAGTTCAAGGACATGGCAGACTGTCGTCGGGTGGTGGACGACTACCTCATCAAGAACCGCATAACTGTGCGGTGGTTGCGAAGCGAGCCCACCAGGTTCACTGCGCGCTGTTCGCAATTTAAAGAGGACTGCCTGTGGATTTTGCACGCCCACGTTTGCACTCAAAGTGGGTTGTTCAAAGTTTCTGAGTGGAAGGACGGGCACCATTGTGTCCCTGGAGCTGATACAAGTCGTGGAGATCCGGCGAAGACCGTGAAGCGGGTGTTTCGGCATATCGCTGCAACGTTGCAGAAGAATCCATGCGCGCACGTCACGAGCCTCGAGGCAGTCGTGAAGAAAGCGACCGGCAAGGATGTTGACCGCGGGACTCTGTACCGCGCAAAGGTGGCGGCCGAGGAAAAGCTTCTTGGGTCGCGGATCATGTGATGGTCCCTGTTCCCCGCTTACACGCAAGAGGTACATGTCATCTGGGTGTTGTTCAATTTTTTCCTCGTTTCCTATGGTGCGCTTGTCTCACCTATTACTGTAGAATGTGCGGTGCAGCTGACAAAACTAGATCACAAATCACAACGCGCACGCAGTCGCTGAGGCGACTGATGGTGTTGTTTTCCACCGCCCGTTTGTGGCTCCTGGCGCTACAGTCCTCGGTTTTCAACAACCCCGTCACATCGTGACGATGGACATTCCTCAAGAACGGCCACAAGCAAAGGCTCCTGATGGCGCAGTACTTCGACGCCAATGACCATGCAGTGCCCATGGCGTGGGCTTCGGTTCCCACTGTGTTGGTTTGTGTGGCTTCCACCTGTCACGACTGACGCCGGTGCATTATCCATGTACTCACGTTGGCGGTACATGACGGAGGAGGGCATGACAACACGAAAGGCCTCCGGACTGCACCGAGACATCTCCAACACCTACGACAGCGCCGCCGAGACGCGGTCGATGCGTTTCGGCAGCCCTATGGGCTTGTCTGGAGCTAGGAGAATGTTCTTGGTGGGTTGAGACTTGCGCACCCGGTGGACTGTACCGGTGCAACGAGGAGATCCGGTGGCTGTACTAGCACGTCCGATGTTCGGAAAGCCGAGGCCCGATGCGGCTTGCTGCTGGCGCCCCTACTTAAGCCCGCTAGGGGCTCATTTGTACCTTCTCCTTGTTCTTTCATATTCAGCGTTCCAGACTTAGCCAAATTCTTGCTGTCTTGCGTCGCACTCACACACAGAGCTCATGTTCGTTTTTGCGTGGGCCTGCATGCCCTTAAATCATTTCCAATTTGGTATCGGAGCACAAGGGGGCGTGTGAACACTAGAAGGAGCAGCAGTGGGCGGACCGCAAAGAGAACACGCCACGTGGCGCCGCACCGGCAGTAACGTGAAGGAGCGTGAAACCACTCCACGTGAACGCCACAAGGGCGGTGAGCCGCGAATAGCAGCACTAGCGACTCCTGTGGCAAGAGTAATAGAAGTAGCAGGCGAAGCATCCGCAGCAGCTACGGTGCCATGGAGCAGGAGCAATGGAGGTAGCGTGTTCGCTCAAAGCAATAGTAGTTGCAACAGCGCATCAGCCGCGGAAGGAGCGGCGTCAGTAGCAGCAGCAGCATATACCAAAAGCAGTAGTGGCCACAACAGCAGCGGCGGCGATAGCAGCAGCGTGCAGTAGTGACGGCAACAGTAGCAACGGTGATAGCAGCAAGTAGCAGTAGCGGTAGCAGCAAGCTGCAACAACAGCAGCGACAGTATCAGCAAGCAGTAGCAGCAACCGTCGCGTAGAGCAACAGTAGCAACAGCAACAGCAGAAGCAACATTAGCGGTAGAAGCAGCAGCAGAAGCAGCAACCACAGCAGTTGCACCTTGCACTACAGCTGTTGCTGCTGCTGCGAGGAGGGCCTCACAGCCCTCCTCTGAGGGGGGGACCCTCTGAGGGGGCCCGTCGGCCCCGTTCGCCCCCCCTCCCATCTTCTCGAGGGGGCCCTCGGAGGGCTCCATCGAGCTCCTATGAGGTGCCCCTCGGAGGGGCCCGTCGGCCCCGTCGGCTCCGTCGGCCGACCGATAGAGGGGCCGACGACGGAGAGGGGTGGACCCCCCCCGCCCATTCCCTCCTCGCTCCCTCATCCGCCCCCTCCACACTCGCTCATTCGCTCGCTTGCTCAGCGAGGGAGCGAGCGAGCGAGCATGCACGTGAGGGAGGGCCGGACAAGCCGGACACACCCCCCTTCAGTGTTTTCTCCGTTCGGCCACCTTAGGGGCAATCGAGAAAAGGGGAGGGGGGAGTAACCAAAGATATGAAAAGGGGTACGCTTGAAAGCCAGTGGAAAGGAAAAAAAAACAGAGAGCGAAGGCTGAAGGTGGACATAGGGGAAAAAGAAAAAAAGGGGAAAAATCATACAACTACTACCGCCGCAGCAATAGCAGTGGTGGACGGAGCTGCAACGACTACATAGTGAGGGGCAGCTGTAGCTACGTTTACACTTTGTTCTTTCTAGCTGACGACAGATTCTCGTCGGCGGCGATTTCCGCTTCGAGACGCATCGTGGACCGGCGTCTCCCTGGGGCTCGTGGATAGGTGCGCGTACTTCACTCCGTAGGATCGACGGCAGATTCGAGTCTTTCCATCTCCGAGGATTGGGTCGTCTACCGCTTGGAGCAGCACCCACATCTGCAGCCGCCACCCCTTCTCTTCCCGGAGCAGTCTTCGCTCCATTAGTGGCAGCAACATTAGTAGCCGCAGTTAGTCAGACTCTAGTCTCCGGGCGTGCTATGGTAGTGCAGCTCGTCTCGCCTGGTCATGTTTGCTGACCCGACCGCCGTGACCTCCAGGAGTGATAGTACCTACATCCTCTCCCGCGGCTTGGTGCTTACTACCGGGAGTAGGTGCCCTCCGCACCTATCCGTCGTCCAGCGCACGAGATGAGTGCGCAGACATCTGAGCAGGCGCCTTGCGCGTTCGCCTGTTACTACTATGGTGATGGACATCATGGTTGGCGTCACCGTTGGACGCGCCCTCCCGGCTGGATCTGCCGACATTGGTAGATCCCCTAGCTGGACCTCTGGCAAGCACATTCGCCGAGATTCACAGCCTGCGACAGACGGTGCAGCGGCTTTGTGACCTCGTCATAATAGAGCGTGCTTCTGCTACTAGTTTGTCAATAGCCTCTTCGACCACATCTCCTTCATCCTCTCTTTCTTCCTCATTTGATGGTGTCCCTTCAGCTTCACCTCTCGGCCTGTCCCAGGCCGCCACCATCATCTCGATTCTCCACTCTCTTGCAACGACGTCACCACCGTGCCATGACATGCCTTCATGGAGTCGTTCTAGTCCTGTTTTCCTATGGCGTCGGCGACAGTGCTCCGCACGTCGTGCTCGCCCTGATTTGGCTACATCCTCCACCTCCTGGGCTTCCGTTGATGTACATGTCGAGGGGGAGTGTGGTTAGTGTGCGTTGCCTAATGTGACCGTCGCGACAGGATCCGCACTCGCGCCGGGCCGTGGTGCCCGAGCGTCAGCTCAGGCAGACTCAGATGATACGGTGATAGCACATGGCACGGAGTCTGATCCCGACATGGCGTTCATGGTGGAGACTTGCCTGTCATCGTCCGGGTTGGGTCTCGATCTTCCACAGCAGCAGATGACATTAGGAGGAGCAGAGGCACGGTGTCACTGGGCAATGCCACTCGCGGCTTCGACCGGTGGGGACCTGGCGCTGGCACAGGAGTCCCCTAGAGATCGGGTTGCATATTCTAGACTTTTGGGGGAGAGTGTGTAGCAGACTCACTCCAGTCCAAAGGATGTGGGAGTACTTGGGATGTGCATGTCATCGAGTTCGACATCTACGCTAGGGCAGGAGCCGGACGTTCTGTAGCAACAAGTTGCATCAGGAGGAGTGCATGTGCCACGTACCTGGGCAGTGTCAGTCGCGACTCTGACCGGTAGCGGCCTACCGGTGGCATAGGAGTCTCGTGCAGATCAGGAGACCCCATACGGACTTTCGGGGGCGTTGGCGCACACGACCTCTCCAGCCCGACAGCGGTCGTACTGCATGAAAAGGATCGGCCGGCTGGTCTTTTAGAGGTTGAGGCATTCTTGAGAGCAGCAGTTTTGAGAGATGTCACTGGGGGATCTGCCACTGCACATAGAGCAGGCTCCATTGTGTCATATGTGCCACTTGAGGACCAGCTTCAGCGTGAGGAGTCTTCGATGTTCCTAGAGTCTACGGGTTCCAATACACACGACGGAGCAGGGACACACATGATGGAGTTACACGGTGGTCCTCGCTCCATTATCGAGCAGGTGACAGTGACCAGCCTTCCCGATGAGACAGTGCGTGAGCACCAGATGCGCTTATTGGTCGCCTTGACGGGCATTGTCGAGCCGGAGTCCTGCACACCTGTGTCCACTTCGGCGATAGTCGAGGACGGTAGAGCAGATCCGTAGACGCAGATGGAGTCACCTTGTCAGCAGGAGCTGAGTTGTGCTACCTCGTTTTCAGCTATTGGTGACCTTGTTGATCATATCAACGTTCAGAGGCAGTACCTACACGGACAACATTTCCACATGCTCCACGGACTCTAACTACTCCTCCTTCTCCTTCTCTCTTGGCATGCGACTGCTCACTCCTCCTATGAGAGACACGAGTTGTGTGGATGCAACACCTGCAGTTGCATCTGATGTTCCAGCATCAGCTCATTGCAAGTTTGGTTGACCCCCAGGAGGATGCAGCAGCACCGGCTCCATCGTCTCCAACAGCAGAGATGTAGATAGAGCTGTACTCACGAGTTCTGCAGTCTGCATATGTAGCATCCAGTGACGCAGAGTTTATGCTATGCGAGGCAGACGTGGGCCACCTCCACATGTTTGAGGCAGATAACGCCAACCTGTAGGAGTGTGTAGTGATGCTGCAGTGGGAGATGATGGTAGCGCGTGAGCAATTCTCAGAGGAGGGGAGCACCACTACTATCGGCACGAGCCTTCCGCCACCAGCATCTGGCACACCCATACTCGGGGATAATTTTGTAGCAGCTCTGAGTATGAAATTTTACGGAGACACTACTATAGGAAAGCTGAGGTTCCTTCATTTTCCTCCATTGTCGCTCTTTTTGACTCCGTCATCGCTCCTCCTTGTGCGGCTGCCATCATGCACCTTCATCCACCCGACTCAGCTGCTCCATTGTCATCTTCATCCACGAGTGGTGATCCGGTTCGTCGCTCCAACTCTCCTCTTCCGGCGGTACACCCATGTGCCTCAGGGTGCTCTATCCCGCCTCGGAGGCCAGCTCCGCCACTTCATCCACGCTTACGTGCTGCTCATCCATTTCCTTTCCTTCGTCGTACACAGATACGTCGCGGTAGAGCAGAGAGAGGAGAGACTGTGAGATGGGACCCTTGGCAGTCACACGAGGGCTGGCACACTCTAGGTGATGCAGATTGACGTTAGGAGTCACAGCTGGAGACACTACTTCATCTTTTAGCATGGGAGCCGCCTCGCACATGACAGGGTGTGCTATCCTGCATGATGGATACACCACATGACTCATTGCCCAGGATCTGTTCAACTACGATATCAGCATCTCCATTGAGGACATTGTTGCCAGGTTCATCCGCCCTGGGGGTGGAGTGTTGTGTGGACATCGACCCGACACAATGTCATGGGAGATGCATGGCGAGGTCCATGCACTGCAATGAGCATCTACAGCATCCGGCGTGTGGCTCATGCGACGTGCCTGCACATTTGCATATGGATGGTAGCACACTATTGGTTGAGATCTGGACACTTGGTGGGTTGTACCAGTGTCATGAGGAGACCATGTGATCATGTGTCTTGGTGTGTGGCTATACTGCGTGTGGCATGTGCATATGAGCTGGGTAGCTCTTAGTGGTCGAGACCCGGACACGTGGTGAGTTGCACCCGTGTTACGAGGAGATCCTCCTATGATCCTATGTTTGGATGATGATGCTATTGTGTTGGATTTCTCGCAGCGGTCAAGACCCGGGCACTGTTACCGCCAGTGTCACGAGGAGACCATCTTGTCATCTGACATGTGTATGATATGCATTACATTGGTTTGTGCGTGTGTGCATCACTCCTCTCATGGTCGAGACTGAGACACTTGGTGAGATGTGCCAGTGTCGAGGGAGACCTTTGATGGATAGCAGATCATTGTGTGTGTGGTTTACTGGTGCACATTGTGGTTTGGCATACGTTGTTATTCTCTGCCTTCGTTTGTTTGTTTTGGCGTGGATGGCTATGTCAGCCAGGGGGAGTGTTGGTTTGTGTGCCTTCCACCCGTCATGACTGATGCCGATGCATTATCCATGTACCAACTTTGGCGGTATATGACAGAGGAGGGCGTGACGACACGACAGGCCTCCGGACTGCAGCGAGACTTCTCGAGCACCTACAACAGCGCCGGTAGTTGGGATTAGTGCAACTTGCTTCATTTCAAGGATATGGGCAAGC
Source organism: Penium margaritaceum (assembly GCA_023375785.1). Taxonomy (NCBI): domain Eukaryota; kingdom Viridiplantae; phylum Streptophyta; class Zygnematophyceae; order Desmidiales; family Peniaceae; genus Penium; species Penium margaritaceum. The sequence continues at coordinate 24,851 of SZWC01022186.1, read as the reverse complement.
AACAAGCCCAGACACATCGTGAAGATGTACATGTACCCATGCCGCAAAGGACAAGTGATGGAAGACAGCATAGTGGAGGCAGACTCAAATGGGGAGGTGATTGACCCGCCTGGTGATGTCTTCTACTACGCTTTGGATGAACTTATGGACGAGCCATGCTTTGCACGAGCCTATGGCATTCCTATGGCAGGATGTCATGTAGGCCAGCTCTGCCCTGCTTGCGAGGTTATGGCATGGATTACTTCGCTGCCACCCACCTTTCACAACTGGTTATTCAGTGGGATTCCTGAGCAGTTCATGCCTGTTTAAGTACCATCGTCAACTTGATGTATGGGAGGACAAACCATAGATTGTACTACTTTTTAGCAACCATACTCACTGCATTGTTCTCTTGCACTTTGTGTTGGTGAACTTACTTTGACAATCATGGGCACCACGTGTTACAAAATGACACTAGTAGAATGATGTACCCAAATACGTTACTTCGCTCGCTATGCATCTTTCCAGTTCCAGGGTGCTGGATGACTAACGGAACGCATGTCAATAATGGACATTCCATGAATTAAACATGACGTTTCAATACAAAAGCACCATGGTGTGAACTGAGGGGCGCCAGACGTGACGGTCACACGTCGAGCCCTTGGGACAAACCTCCCAACCCTTGACCCCTTGGTGTATGGGCCAACCCTTGAGATGCCGCACGACCCTCTCCTAGTAGCAAGGCCGCTGCTAGTGACCGAGGTTCCCGCCGTGCGACTCTCCCAGCGGCATTTGCACCAAGGTGCGCTGCAGAAGACTTGTAGGACCGAATGGACGTGTGCAAGGCGATGCTTGGAGAACAAGGAGAGTTGGGCAAGGAAATAATCCTTAGAATTGATAGATCAGTACAAGGCAATGTACAAAGTCTCTGGGTAAGATTGGCATGCCTAGAACAACCCCTAGGTTTCCTTATGTACCAGCCTCTATGAGCGAGCCAAAAGCTCTTCAGCACTCCGAAGCCCTCTACTGAGGCTCACTCATGCAAATAATACATGCATCATGTGGTACGCGTTGCAAGCTTTCCAACACACCAAAGAACGCCTCAATTTGTGCAGAAACGGCTAAGTTATGGCCGTTTGAGTCCTCCACGCGTGACGGCCGCTGGCAGCACCGCTAGCGGAGGTCACGGCCACCCGAAGCGCCCTTGCTTGCGAATGCAGCTCCAGCCGCCATCCCGAAGCACCCATGGACCCCAATGAACCTTGCCTCATTGGATGAGCATCCATCCAGGGGTGCTTTGGCTGAAGTGGGCGAGAAAGTGGCTTCGCCGTGCGCGGGGTCGAACTAGTATGTCTCCTATTTTCTGGAGGTGCGCCTCCCACTTTTGCACGGCCGTAGCTTTCTCGTCCTTGCACCGAATGACCCAGTTCTTGGACCAAACTGCACAGTCTTTCACACAGAATACAATCATGGTCTCAAACAGGGTGTTTGATGCCATCAAGGTGATGAAAACACCGCCTCGACCGGCGGGTCCCATAACACATGTGGTCACGTACGCGACTTTGTCATGGGATGCATGTGCACCCACGGCTGCCAATCATTGTGGGCGTGCACTGGCCGGCTAGTTGGGGCCCGCACACCCATAATCCAACACATGGTGTGAGGACTTGGCGGTGCATGGTCATACATGGCATCCCACTGAACCTTCACCTGGCGCCAGGCAGGCTCGGCCTCGTGGCATGTTGGTTTGGGTGGGTAGGGAATATCCACACCCCATGGACCGTGTCGACTGTGTTCGATGTCTCCCCAACCGAGCATTGGAGGTAATGGGAGGTCTACGGACATCGGGTCCATGTCAGTCATTGACAAGTCTTGTCCTATCGCGCGAGTTGTGCAAACAATCGCAAAATCACTGGTGACAACGGTGGGTTTTTATGATGAAGTGGAGTCCTTTCACTCAGTCAGCAAAAGTTTGTCCCAAACGCGAATACATCGGTCACCGCCAGGCACATCATGCATTACGGCAAAATTTCGCTGACTTATGTGCCTGGCGGTACCGCGCGTTCGAGAGTCGTTGATGTTCCGACCAATGGCGATGGTCAGCGGCATCAGCGTCGTTGTCGTCATGGACTGTACTCCAAGTAACCGATTTGCCTGGTGGAATTTGTGGACGCGTAAGACAAACAGTTTTTCACATGTGCATGCGAATTAAGACTAGGTCGCGTTCGTCAAATTTTTAGTATTTGGCTATAATCGACATGGGTGTGCGGTGATTTATTTTATACACTGTGGTATGCCGTTTCAGAAGTACCGGACTCGGATATGCCGTCTTTGATAAGGCGGACACCGGGTATGCGGTTCCAATTTCAAAGTGGTCTGGGTATCCGGTTCCATTTTGAGCAACCGCGGGCACGACAGCTTAAATTTAGGACATGGTGGGTATCTAATGTCTTCGTCCAACAATTTCTAGATATTAATAATCTTAACATATCAAGGCCGGATGTTAAAACAGACATGCATAAAAAAATTGTTGATAATCTCAGGCCACTTCGACTTCTCCAAAATTCTTCGTAATGAAATTGGGCAAGAGAATGGCGCCATTGCGACCAGACATGTGTCACACTAGTCGAGTAACTAAGATATCTATTACGGGGGTGTGACCATATACCCATCGAATTCTTGATAAATCCGCCATATCCACAGACTGCTCTTTAACAACGCCATATCCAGCTGATTTGAACTTGAGCACTGAAACATCCACCGATCAAAGAAAAACGTGAGAACACCATGTCGTCGCTGCACGAAATGCAGCTTCGGATTGCTGACATCATCACGCCCCTTAAACAATCACAATCCCCAAGTCTGAAGTGTTTGTGATTGTTTGAGGGAGGGGTTTGCGTGGGGTTTGCGTGAGGGGTCCGAGACACCCCATGCGTTGAAAGGGAATCTGTTGGGCCCCGCTACCGCGGGGCCCAACGGATGCCCGTGCAAAAAAAATACCCTCAACCCCGAATGTAATTCGGGGTTGGGTTTGAAGGTTTTTTCTCACAAACCTAAGGTTTTTTGTTTGCCATAAAAAATTTGAAATGGGTGTTTTTGCTCAATCGCGATCGAGCGATGACCCCTTCTTTACTTTCTTTTTCGACGTGTAAATCCACTATTACATTTTAGGGTTTTCCATGTTTTGCGCATGTGGAGCCCACGTGAAACATAAAACCCTACATCATAATAAGGGGTTTGTTTAGGGTTCTATGTAGGGTTTTATGTTTTGCGCGGGTGGAGCCCGCGTAAAACATAGAAAACCCTAAATCGTAATAGGGGATTTGCGTGTCGAAAATGAAAATCGAAAAAAAAGGGTCATCGCTCGATCGGGATCTCGCAAGGGAGCGAGGTCGCGATTGAGCAACGGTCACATGACCCTCCTCACCATGCCCAATCAGCGACGCATGTCGCTCATCGAGCATGGCGAGGGAGCCGGATACGCCGTTCTTTTTTTTTAAGTGCTGGATATGGGGGATATAAATTTCCGCTCGTGGATATGGGAGGGTCCGTAATTCAGGATTATGGATATCCTGGCTATTTTTCCCGATCCATATTATGCCTCACTCGTAATTCTCATATATTTACACATGTGCATGACATCCTGACAATCATCATTCGAGAAAAATTGCCGCTCTTCGCAAAAATGATCAATTGATCAATTACGCTTTAACATGGGTCTAATTACCTTCATCACCAATAATGTCTACCAAACGATGCCAAAAATTCAATCTCAACAACCACCAACTTGGATTATAAGGGCCAATTTGTTTCTATCCACCCACCATTTGAAAAAGTCTTGCACTGGTTACCCACCTTCCTCACAATTTACACTGTTTCCCCACCCTCTAGGGATGAAAGATTGGATTGCCCACCTTTTGGCAAGCGGCTCATGCTTTTCCCACCCTTTCCTTGTTGACACAAGTTGAAAAGAAAAGGCCAACATCCAGTGCCAACATTTAACTACATGATTCTGATACCCACTACATGATGTCAGCAGGTCCATCCCCTGAACACTAAGAAAAATGGAAAATGGACCTTCATTCGGTGCTACCCACTCGTGGCTTCTCTCTTTTTCTCTCTCTCTCTCTCTCTCTCTCTCTCTCTCTCTCTCTCTCTCTCTCTCTCTCTCTCTCTCTCTCTCTCTCTCTCTCTCTCTCTCTCTCCCTCTCTCTCTCTCTGTCTCCCTCCCCTTGTACCTTCTCATGAACAATGATGAGGGAAGGATGCGAGGATGAGAGCTCAAAGCCGCTGGCCCCGCCCTTGTAGCATCGCGGCATCGTGGCTGCGGATTGAGCAGCCAGCTTGATTTGCGGCTGGTGTCTAGCCGGTGGGTAGCCGGCTTGTCTCCTGACCGGCCGGCTGCGAGCTGGCCGGCAGCCACCGTCTAGCTGGCCATCGGCAAGCCCTCTTCATGGTAAGGGATAGCCGCCGGTCTGCCCTTCTCTTTCACAAGAGCGAAGGGCCGAACCCTTATCCAGTGCGACCCTAGCGCCCTCGTCCCTGTCCCAATGCTTGATATTGGTCGACCCAGCGATCACCACAACCATCGATATTGTGGACAAAATTTTGGTCGTGCAAACTTCCTCAAGACGCACTTGCCTGTATGGATGGTGTCCACAATGTGAAATCATGATTTCATGAACTTGACATTGGAGAGAAACATCAGAAGAAGCTCCCAGCCAAAATCATCAGCAAAAGGTGGCCATGTGCTTCAATGTTTTACGGAAAGATGTCATAAATGCAAAAGAGTGAATAAAGTTTCCATAACTATGCAAAGAATGAACCCCCTAAACATGGAAAAAAAAAAAAAAACACGAGCGGGTTTCTACAACTAGCTTGTGTTCTAGTTTCTACAACTATAAAAAGTGAAGATTATACCCACCTTTGCCAAAAGCATGAATAAAGACCAAAACTGCTATGCATAGGTCCCGGATTCTTCGTGGGTCAATTGTTGGGTTCGTGGAGACTCAATATTTTTCGAGGTAGAGTTAATCAGTGGACTTTTATGTACCAGGTGAAGTGTGTGTAACATTGTCTCGTACACTAGGAAGCTTCCTTACAAGGTTCTTGTGAGGGAATTGGTCTTAGTGATTTTATTAGTGCTGGTGAGGCGGAGAGGGGATGGGGGAGGGTTGAAAGTGCATGTGGGAATTACAAGAGGAGATGCATGGCTGGATATGTGGGTTGAGTGTAAACATATACACTTGTGAATGTTGTTTTGAGTGATGTGGTTAGTGGTCGTTAGGTGGGTGGAGAAGGTATGGAAAGTGTATATGGGGAGTGTGAGTGGAGGTGTATGGTTAGGTGTGTGTGTTGAGTGTAGAGATAAACACTTGTGAATGTTGTTCTGGGTGATGTGGGTAGTGGTCGTTAGGTGGGTGGAGAAGGTATGGAAAGTGTATGTGGAGAGTGTGAGTGGAGGTGTGTGGTTGGGTGTGTGGATTGTGTGTAGAGATATACACTTGTGAATGTTGTTTTGAGTGATGTAGGTAGTAGTCATTAGGTGGGTGGAGAAGGTATGGAAAGTGTTCGTGGGGAGTGTGAGAGGAGGTGTATGATTGGGTGTGTGGGTTGCGTGTAGAGAAATACACTTGTGTATGTTGTTTTGAGTGATGTGGGTAGACGTCTTTGGGTGGAGGGGGAAAGGGTGGAAAGTGTATGTGGGGAGTGAAAGTGATTGTGTACGGCTATGTATGTGGGTTGTGTGTAAAAATGTGTATCCGTGTACGTTGTTCTCATTTATGTGTGCATGGTTGGTTGGTGGCCGTTGGGTGGGGGGAGGAGGGGGGGGGGGG
>SZWC01022185.1:18804-37273 GCA_023375785.1 Penium margaritaceum | reverse complement strand
TTAGGAGTTCTACAACATCGAGACCCAACGCATTGTCACTAGTCGTGACGCAGTCTTCTTCGAAAATCTGAGATGTCGAGAGTGGGAAGCCAAGTGCTCAACCATACCAGACCTCCTTGAGTCGTTCTATGACTCGTTTGTGGAGTCAAAGCAAGACGAAGCAGCAGAGTGTGATCCACTCACCACAACGGATCTGGAACAGGCGAGTGAAGAGGCGGTGTGCGTGAGTGTGCCCCTCGCGGGTGACCACGACAAATGCATCACCGCCGATCAAAAGGCGATCATAGTACGTCATGGTAAATGCCACCCTGTGGATACGTAGGTTAGTACGGAGGCGACAAGGCTAAAGAAGCACAATGCCACAATCCAATGGTGGCACTTCATGCGCCTTCTACAGCAGCAGATTGAAGGACAACACAAGGAGGATGAAGAAGAATGTGACATGGCGATTACAACATGCACGGTATACGCTGAGGATGATGAGGTACATGCAGACTTCACAACAACGCATCTTACAGCACTCATTTCCAAGATCTCACATGCATTGTCGCCCAAGCCAAAGTCAGTCAAGGAAGTACTGGCACACAAGTTTGCACCAGAATGGAAAGTAGCATAAGATGATGAGTACAATAGCCTCATGGAGCGGGGAACTTGGGAGTTAACAAGGCTGCCATCCAACTCAAGACTTTTTGGTGTGAAGTGGGTGTTCAGGGTGAAGATAAAGGCAGTTGGCATCATCGTCAAGTTTAAAGCGCGCCTGGTTGCAAACGGATTTTCGAAGGTGTAAGGCAAGGATTTCTTCAAAACCTACGCACCTATTAGTTGTTTATACCATATTGGACATCATGCTTGCCATTGTCGCAATGAAATACTACGAGGTGCAGCAGCTGAACATTAGGAACGCCTTTCTCCATGAAGAAAAGGACACTACCGTCTACATGAAGTAGCCGGAAGGTTATGACGATGGCAGCGGACAAGTGTGCAAGCTCGTCAAGAGCTTGTACGAATTGATGAAATGTCCTCTTCTTTGGTACCGCAGGCTTCAAAGTCTCCTTGAGACATTAAAATTCAATCCATCAGCTTACGAAGATTTCTTGTTCTTGCATCGTCAGGCTGAGAACAAGCATCTGTACTACTACGTCCTTGTCTACGTTGACGATATCCTGATCATCAACCCATCACTAAAATTCATCGACGCAACTACTTGTACATAGAAGAATATGACAATGTGACCTTGATGCTGAGCTTTGAGTACTATCTCGGCATGAACATCAAAGGTAACCACTCCGAATGCATGCTCAAGCTGTCTCAATAGTCTTACACAGCAAAAGTCTTGAAACGATTTGACGTCCCTCATCGTTGCGTTCTAACTAAGGGTGAATCCATTCTTTGGACTCTGTGGGCCAGACTTGCAAGTCCGAGTCTTTTTAAGGACTCTCGAGTCCGGATCCAAGGCCTGGACTCATCTCGGGCTCGTGAGGTCTCTTCGCTCACCCGGAAGGGGGGGGGGGGGGGGGGGGGAGGAAAATGCAAGCGATTCCGGGTCAACACCTGCCAAGAGCAGAAATTGTAGAGGCACCTTACACCCTTTGGTGGCCACATTGGCACTGTCACCTGAATGGACATATGCATCATACAAAAAACTTGGCATATCGAGGTGGTAGACGATGCATGCGACCTCAAAGTGCATGTATAACATCGTTGATTCATCCGTCCATTTGGACTACGGGCAGCCTTTACGAAGCTGACAGGGCTTGCCCGAGGCTTGCAGGCAGGTACCACCACCATCAGTGAAACCCTACTCGGATACCAGACGTGGTCACTCTTGCACGCTCGCTTTCAAGCATGTAGTTGAGCAGATCGAGTGCTCAACCCCTAACTCTGTCGACGGCACCATGGCCGAAACGTCTACCGCCGGCGCTCCTAGAGACATTGGAGCTGCATCATCTCCAGCAACCTTGTCTACACGTGCCCTTCTAGCCCCTGAAGGCCTCTCTCTGGCACATGCGGTTGAGGGCAATGCGGATGATCCTGTCATGAAGCAGTTCTTGGAGTCGCACCGCAAGCGTCCGAGTGTGGCTTGGAAACAGTTCACTCTTTGCTTCTTGGAGAGTGACTTACGTGCACGCTGTAACATCTGCCCAAAGAAGAAGGGGAAGAAGGGAACATTCTCCCTCAATGATGGTACGACGTCTGGCAAGTGGAAACATCTGAGACTGAGCCACAATGGCAAGTGGAAAGAACTGAAGGCTCAAGAGGCAGCTGAGAAGCTGCTCTAGGCCACCACAAACACTGCCGCAGCTGCTTCCATCATCAACGTCATCAATTTCAAGCTGGCTAGGTCTGTTACTAGTGTTTGGGTGGCATTCAACGAGAAGTATTGTTTGTGCTGTGTGTGGAAACATGTTGTCGACAAAAATGTCAGTTTCATTAGCATAGAGAGCGTGTGGCTGAAGCGCGCTTTTTTGCAGTGCAATCAATTTACCACGTGACCCTTGCCAAACCGATTCGCATGATCGCTGGTGCATACCGCAAGCGGCTGACGAGCATGTTCAGAGCTGTTGGCACGGGAGTGTAATTCATAACGGACGGGTGGCAGTCCAATGCAAATGTCAAGTTCTTAGGCGTCACTTGTCACTGGATTCAAGACTGGACCATGCAGAGTGTAGCACTTTCCTTTCTGCATGTCATAGACATTGCCACGGCAGAGAACGTGTACAACTTGTTTTCAGGATGTGTGTGAGGGACTAGGGGCTGTGGGAGAAGATGTACGCTCTGACCGTTGAAAATGACTCTGTTGACAAAAGCATTGTGGAAAACCACCTGCTGCCACAGAATCCATCTTTCCACAAAGGCGGGCAGATCCGTTGCATAGGTCACTCCATGAACATTACCGTGCAAGATGTTTTGAAGTCTGAAAACCTGAAAGTGCACCTCGGTGGTGCCTGTGACATTGCCAACTTTGTGACCAAATCTGCAAAGAGAGAGGAAAGCCTGCTGATTGCAGGAGCAGACAGTGGTGTGGAGTACCTGTCTCTTCATGCTGACATGCACACAAGGTGGAACTCCACCTTAGACATGTGCCAAAGGATGGTCCACCTCAAGCCAATGCTTGACATCTGGCTCAAGTCCAAAGCACTGCAGCTGCATCCCAGTGAGACCGTGTGGGAGCTGCTAGCACTGGTGGTGGCCATGCTGAAGCCGTGCAAGTGTTTCAATGACGACATCTCCAGCCAGAAGTACTCAACCATGTCATCGGTGCTTCCATTTTTCAATCTGCTGCTTGGCAAGGTGCACACGTGGCATGAACAGCTTGCTCAGGCTGAGAAGGTATTTCCGTTTTTCAATCAGTCACCTCAGTCTGGTTCTTCTGGACATGATTGACCAGCTCCTCTTGAAGCTGAAGGATGGCTTCATCACCGTCAAAGACAAGGTGCAGAGACTGCTCTGTTTGGTGCTCTTTTGTCTCCTATTTTTGGTGCTTTGTTTGGTGTAGTGGCTGTTTTGTTTGGTGCACTGTTTGGTCCTCTTGCTCCTCTGTTTAGTGCTCTGTTTGATGCTCTGTTTGGTGCTTAGGCTCCTATGTTTAGTGCTGTGTCTGGTGCTATGCCTGTGGGTGTGGATTTATTTGTGGCAGTTGGAGAAGTATTTGAAGAAATGCAATGTGCACCATGTTGTCGCCACCTGTGCGGATCCACAGTTTAGGCTGCGGTATCTGGAGCGCGTGCATAAGCTCATGGGTATGAAGAGTGCGGCCAGGCTAGAGGTGAAGGTGGTGGAAGAGCTGCGGCCCTCCTACATCAAGATGAACATCAAGCAGGAGGAGGACTGGGTGGCAGGGAAAGACAAGGGCAAGCACCCAGCCACTGACGACATGCACGACTCGCAGGGCAACTCAAGCTAGCAAACTGGCAAGTCGGCAGGAATAACATGCTAGCAGAGCAAGGTAAATTGGTTGGAGGTCCAAAATGGATGGAGGGATGGAGAGATAGTGGGATGGATGGATGGTGGGATGGAGGGATGGAGGATGAAGGGATGGAAAGATGGACGGATGGTGTTTTGTTTTGCGTCATGAATTGGTGCTTTGTTTCATTATTCCTACATCCTGACATCTTGTGGTCTGTTCCTTGTTTCTGTTTTGATGCTATGTTTCAGGATTCCCCGGCTGCTGCTCAAGGAACCAGAAGCAGGTGCAAAGAGAATTCTACAGAGAAGTGGCAAAAGAAGACGATGTTGGTGCTGGCGGAGGAGGACACGATGGACAAGCTTTACAAGGAACCCGAAGCAGAACCAGTGCGAGTGGCTCCAAACTATCTGGGGCAGGAGATAGAAGACTACAAGAAGCACGTGAGTGGGGGTCAGGGATGCAATGTACTGCATTTATACAGGAACAATGAGGCCAAGTACCCTACCCTTGCCGGGGTGGTCCTGTTTTAGGGTGCCTGCTATGAGCACCCCTTCTGAGAGTATGTTCTCACTTGGAGGAAGGGTGGTCACACAGGTGCTGCATAGCCTAAGCAACGTCATAGTGGAGGACCTGCTCACTCAGAAGACCTGGATTGACAACCCAGCCCTCCTCAACTTTTCCGTTGCACCGGAAGGAATTTTTGCACCCGAGTTGCTGCAGGAGAAGAGGAAGGAGAAGCAGAGGCACACGGAAGTGAGAAAGTCTGTTGCGGCAGTGAGGCTGGGATTCCTAAAGATAGCCATTCTTCCAAACTTGGACACTTAGGAAGAAGATGTGCCAGATGCAGTAGGCTTGGACACAAATGAGGGAGAAGATGACGATGATGATGATTTGTACGGAGAGGGTTGTTGACATGGTGTGCCCCTTGCCATGAGTGCCGATGATCTTACTCCCTGGTTTGACCACTGAGGAGTGGTCGAACACCTGATCTGTCTTTAGATTTTCATTCCTTTGATTTTTCTATGCAGGATAGAGCTTTTAATCGCTTGATCTGAGTGAGTATTCAGAAAGTTAGCCTAGCCCGAAAATCGGGTGTTGGGCGGGTGGAATCTGGTACCCGCCATGGGCGGCGGGATATTCCACCGCCAGTGATCCGAGTTCGTTCCTAATGGGCTCCAAATGAACCAGGGGCATGAATGAGGTAACCATAAGGACCTCTTTGACCAGGATGAACTTTTCCATGACTTTTGGGCGAGGAAAGGCGCTTCGACGGGTCATTGTCGAAGCGCCTCTCGTTGCTCAGAGTGCAAGGCCAGGTAGGTGGCTCCACCAAGGATTACTTTGACGGCCGTAGCAGGGGCTCTACTGCTCCGTTTTGGGCGTGCTTGGACGCATTGGAAATCTTAGATCACAGGCTATAAGGAGAAAAAACGTGTTTCGATTCAGATCTACTGAATGAGACATGTTCTGCCTACTCACATCCATGATCCTTGTGCTCCACACTCTTCACCATTGGTGTCCATTGGCTGCCCAAACACTGGTAGCGTGTTTCAGTGAGAGCTAGGCATCCTTGAGGGTGCCTCCACACCCACTAGAGCCAACAAAGGGTTATGGGCCCACAGGCCTAGAAGGACCCTAGCTCTTCAACTTTCACGCCTACAGCCGCGCGCCATGGCAGCGACTGAGCAAGAGAGCATCGGCGCCATCTCCAAGTTTGATGGGAACGGCTTCCCTTTGTGGAGGTGGCAGTTTGAGGTCTACCTCAATGACAAGGGCCTACTTGAGTTGGTCAACAGTGAAGAGACTGCACCTCTGGATACCGCGACGCCGGAGGAAGTGGACAAGTACAAGAAGCGCAACAAGAAGGCGCCTGCTTTGTTGGTGTTAGCGCTAGCTCTGCCGCAGCGCGTACTAATTCAAGGATGCACGGAGGCCATGGAGGCCTGGAAGAAGCTCTGCACCATCTACCAGTCCACCAACCTTGCTAATCAGCTCTTTGTCTTCAAGAGGCTTGTCACCCTCCGAGCCAACGAAGGCGACAACATCATGCAGCAGATCGAGTCCCTCACTGCCAAGTGCGTAGCAACCGGATGGAAGGTTGACCCTCAGCTGCAAGCCATGATCCTCCTCCTGGCCTTGCCAAACAATTGGAGTCCCATGATCACCGTTGTAGGCGGCTGGTTCGCCGATGAGCTGAAGTACCTGAAGGTGGCTGAGTACGTCCGAAATGAATGGATGCATTGTGGTGGGAGAGAGAACAGGGCAATGTCAAGTTGCGCCTGTTCCATCCGCCCTCAAGGTGGAGGGAAAGGCAAGAAGGGGAAGGGTGCAAAGCAGGGCACCAAGAAAGGTAACAACAAGGGGGAATGCTACAATTGTGGCAAACAAGGCCACTACGCACGCCATTGCCCTAACAAGAAGTCGAACCAGCCCAGGAAAGGCGGGAGGAAGGACACCCAAGCCATGATGGCCAAGGAGTCTACTGACTTGACAGATCCGGAAGTCATGGTGATCAACTCCGGATCAGGCCGCCACACACAATGCAACCGGGTGGCATTCGTCACCTACGGCGCCACGGAACGGCGCATGACAGTGGCCAACGGGAAAACAGAGTTGGCCGCGGGCGAAGGCAATGTTTGGATTGAGTCAGTGGTGAACAGGAAAATCGTTTTGTGCATCATCTACGACGTGTTCCACATGCCCAGCTTTGGGGCAAATCTGTTGTCAGTGAGCCACCTTACCGACAAGGGGCTCGAGGTACTCTTCAACAAGAAAGAAGCCAACATCCAAAAGGAGGGGGATGGCGAGGTGATTGCACGTGGCAAGAGGGAGGAGGACCTGTACCTTCTTCGCACCAAGGTTCTTGCGGATGCGGTGAGGACTAATGTCGTCAACCTTGTAACAAAGGATGAAGGAAATCTGGACCTATAGCACCGCCGCCTATGTCACATTGCTCCCTCAACTCTGAGGGACGTGGAAAAGAAGGAAGTAGTGTGGGGCCTTGAGGTCAAGGGCCTCGATGCAGCCAAGAATGCCGTGTGCGAGCTATGCGTGGTGGGCAAGGCGACACGGCAGCCGTCTGATGGCAAAGGGACGAGTGCATCGGCGAAGCTGGAGGTGGTCCACACTGACGTGTGTGGACCATTCGAGAGCTCCATCAAGGGGGCTCGCTACTTTGTGACCTTCATCGACAATCAAATCCGCAAGCTCTACCTGTACATCATCAAGAGGAAGAGTGATGTCTTGACTTGTATATAGGAATTCGTGGCGACTGTGGAGTAGCAAATGGAGTTGAAGGTGAAGGCATTCCAGAGCGACAACGGTGGCGAGTACGAGGGCTGCTCGGGATGGATAAAGAGCAAGGGGATCACGTGGCAGAAAACTATGCCACACTCTCCGCATCAGAACCGGGTCACCGAGAGGGCAAATAGCACCGTCCTCAACATGGTCCGGTCCATGTTAAGTGATGCCGGCCTTGCGCAGCATTATTGGGGCGAGGCGGCACGGACAACGGCGTGCATCATGAACCTGACGCCGACGAAGCTGCTATATGACGGAGAGTCCAAGGTGTGGAAGATGCCACAAGAAGTGTGGAGCGGGAGGAAACCGACTGTGGCACACCTCTACACGTTTGGTTGTGTTTCACATACTGTTGTGCAGGCACGGGAGGGGCGGGGCAAGCTGGACCTACGGACTCGCCGGTGCATCTTCATCGGGTACGAGAGCGGGAGCAAGGTGTACCGGCTCTTTGACCCGCGGAGGCAGCATATCGTGAAGAGTCACGACGTCACGTTCGACGAGGACAGCCAGTGGACAGACAAGGACGCGGGTCTCTCCAAGCGGGGGGATTGGCTGCCACTCCTCGAGGGGGAGACGCCGGAGGACGCAAAAGAGGGTGACGTCCTAGCGGCTCCAGTCGGCGAGAACCATCTGTGCGATATTGGAGCGGCTGATTTGCATTCAGTCGAGTCGGACAATGGGTCCAAATCGCCGACAGCAGTGGAGCTGAATGAGCAGGCGGGGAGTGAGCCCGCATCTCCACGGTCCCCGAGAGAGGGGGAGCAGGCCAGCGGTGTGAGTGGTGCCACGAGAGGGCAGGAGTGGCAGCAGCAGCAACGGCAGCAGCAGCAGCAGCCTCAACTACAGCAGCCCCGGAGAAGCAGACGTGCAAAGAGGACGACAAAATGGTACGATGCCGCGCAGAGCACCTGGAATGGGTTTGCTTGAGCGTTTTTTGTGCAAGAGGAGCCCAAGATTGTCGAGGAGGCGTTGCAGCAGAAGGATGGGGCTGAGTGGGAGGGAGCCATAAAATCTGAGCTCGTCTCCCACGAAGAGAACGGCACTTGGCAGCTGATTGACAGACCGGAGGGCGCAAAAATCATCGGCTCCAAGTGGATCTTCAAGAAGAAGCTCACCAAGGAGGGGAAGGTGGAGCAGTACAAGGTGCGGCTGGTGGCGAAGGGGTACGCCCAACGGAAGGGTGAACACTACAATAAAACCTTTGCACTGGTGGTGAAGTTCGCCCCCATCCGCTTCATCCTCTCGGTGGCGGCGGCGGCGCGCGACTACGAAGTGCATCAAATGGATGTGAAAACCGCATTCCTAAACGGCGACCTGGACAGGGATGTCTACATGGAGGTGCCGGAGGGTGTGGATGGGCCGCAGGGGAAGGTGTGCCGGCTTCGCAAGGTGCTCTACGGACTGAAGCAAGCGCCACTCATGTGGTACTTGAAAATGGACGGCTTCATGGCCGAGCTTGGCTTCAAGCGTTGCGAAGCGGATCACAGTGTGTACGTCCGGAACCAGCCAGGGCTGCACCAGATCGTGGTCCTTTACGTGGATGAACTTATACTCGTGTCATTGGACATGGAGGAGTTGGTGAACCTGAAGCGGCAGCTGGGCAGTCGGTTCAAAATGACCGACATGGGCGAGCGCGAGTACCACCTCAGCGTCGCCATCAAGAGAGACCGCAAGGCACGCACGCTGAAGATGCGATAGGCAAAATACGTGCAAGAGGTGCTCCGCCGCTACAACATGGAGGAGTGCAACCCCATCGGCACACCCATGACCACCACATGTGAGTTGAGGTCGAGCATGGACCCGAGCACAGACGAGGAGAAGGAGGAGATGGCAGGTGTGCCATACCAGTCCGCTGCAAGGAGCATCATGTACGCCATGGTGGCAATGCGGCCCAACCTGGCCTTCGCGGAGGGCCAAGTGAGCCACTATGTTGCTGATCCTGGGCCGCTGCATTGGCAAGTGGTGAAGTAGATCCTCCGCTATCTCATGGCGACAAAACAGTCGCGGCTGGTGTTTGGAGGGGGAGCCCGTGACGACTCCCTTGAGTTGGTCGGCTACTCAGATGCCGACTGGGCTGGTGATGTGGATGACAGAAAATCAATGTCGGGGTACCAAGCGCATGCTCGCTGATGCCATGTGATGGAAACTGGGGCAGCGCTTAGGGAGGTGATCAGGCTCACCAAAAGCCGCCTACGTAGGACCAACTGTTTGTGAGAGGGAGTTGCAGGATGCACAGACAGAAATTGCGGAAGCAAATGTAGGTAGGCAGAGAACGCGAATGTCTGAATCAACAATTGAGTGAGAAAGTACATTGGCACAGCATTTTAACAAGCCCTTATATGCCTCATTTGGCCTAGGGAGCACTGAGATACACTCTGTCAAAGTCTACCCTATAGCACACTCTCCTAGCCTAGCGGGATGAGCGGCACTCACCTTGTCACACAAGAGAATTATGTCTCACACCACTTGGACGACCAACAATCGTGGTCTGCACCTTCTTTGAAGTCTCTTGGAGGTCCTCCATTCGCCTTTTCTCCTTGAAGGCCGCTCTCAGCCGTCCTGGCCAATAATCATGCCGCCTTTTGAGCTCAAAGTGCTCAGGTTGTCACTTGAACCCGACCCATGATCTCCAAACTCTTGGAAATCCATATCTCACTCAAACGGACTCCGTATCAAGTTCCGTAAATGGCGCTGGAACCTGTGAAACATCCTATATCCAACTGTCATGCCAGATGATTTTTATCAAGCAACCTATTTTTTTCACTTTCTAGCACTCTCATACCCATCACCATGACCAAGGCACAGCCCAAGGACAGGCACGATGCAAGCTACATGGAGCTCGGTCTGCGCTGTGAGGTTTAAAAATGCTACAGGTTCCAAGGACGGGGCATCAAGGCTGCGGTGCAAGGGGGAGATTGTTGACATGGTGTGCCCCTTGCCATGAGTGCCGTTGATCGTACTCCCTGGTTCGACCACTGAGGAGTAGTCAAACACCTGATGTGACTATAGATTTGGATTTCTTGGATTTTTCCATGCAAGATCGAGCTTTGAATCGCTCGATTTGATGGAGTATTCAGAAAGTTAGCCTAGCCCGAAAATCGGGTGTTGGGCGGGTGGAATCTGGTTCCCGCCATGGGTGGCGAGATATTCCACCGCCAGTGATCCAAGTTCGTTTCTAATGGGCTCCAAATGCACCAGGAGGATGAATGAGGTAACCATAAGGACCTCCTTGACAAGGATAAACTTCTCCTTGAATTCTGGGCGAGGAAAGGCGCTTTGACGGGTCATCGTCGAAGCGCCTCTCGTTGCTTAGAGTGCAAGGCCAGGTGGGCGGCTCCACCAAGGGTTACTTCGACGGCCGTAGCAGGGGCTCTACTGCTCCGTTTTGGGAGTGCTTGGATGCGTTGGAAAACTTAGTACACAGGCTATAAGGATCTGATGTAATCTCACTATGGTAAGTGACAAAAAAGTGTTTCGATTCAGACCTACTGAATGCGACGTGTTCTGCCCACTCTTGCCCGTGATACTTGTGCTCCACACTCTTCACCATTGGTGTCCATTGGCTGCCCAAACACTGGTAGCGTGTTTCAGTGAGAGCTAGGCATCCTTGAGGGTGCCTCCACACCCACTAGAGCCAACAAGGGTGATGTGGATGTTGATGCCTCTGACAATGATGATGGCCAGGCCTCTAATGATGATGATCTTTTGAAGATAGGCTGAATTATGAATCGTTGATTTCATTATTATTCAACCATAGTTCTTTTGTTTCATGAATTCATTGCTTTACCTTATAACCTACAATGAAAATGGGCGTGCCACAGTTTAGTTTCCCTGACTGTTGCTCTGTTTAGCACACAAATTGATGCACGCATTGGTGCTTTGTTTGGTGCACTGACTAGTAGTCTCTGCACCTGATGCGTATATACACTGATTGGTGCATCGGTTGCTGCTCTATTTGGAGCACTACCTAGTACTCATTCACTTGGGTGAAGTTGTGGAAACTGGACAGTGAAAAGTGAAAAAAAACATCCAGCTGACTGTGGAAGTGACATTTGTGCTCAGTGCATTTGTATTCACACACTAAAAACTCGCAAGACCGAGTCCTACAGACTCGCGAGTCTGGGACTTGCGAGTCTTTTGAAAAGACTCGCGGTGCCAAGTCCGGCACGTTGGCTCGTTCCACAAAACCGATTCTGAGTCTAGACTCGCAAGTCCTGACTCGTTTACACCCTTAGTTCCGACTCCCCTAACGTTGCAGCAGTTGATCCATCAAGGACCAAGGTGGAGAAGTGAGACTGACTATCGGAGCATAGTCGGTTCTCTCATGCACGCTGCAACCTGCAATTGACCATACCTGCAGTTTGCAGTGAGCAACTTGGCACGTGGGAATGAGATGTGCAGTAAAAGGGCTTATAAGGAGCTGGACCGTGCTTCTGGTCTACGGCTGACACGGGGTTGGTCTTCGACGGGTCAAGCGGTCTAGAGCTGAGCTGCTATGTGGATGCATATTTTTGTGCTATAGAGGAGGACCGCCGTAACACCAGAGTGTTTGTCTGTCTCCTTGCCAGAATGGCTATTTTGTGGTCAAGTAGGAGACATAACATTATCACACTCAGTTTGGCTAAATCTGAGTATGTCATGGCGACAGCAACAGCTCAAGAGGTTACCTACCTAAGGAACCTCCTTGATGATATTGGTTTTCCGCAGCATGGTCCAACAACAATTTACGTCAACAACAAATCAGCCATCAACCTCGCAAACTCAGCAAAGTTCCACAGGCAGAAAAATCACATTGACATCCACGGCCACTGGATTTACTAGAAGGTGATCGATCACACAATCATCCATAATCATGTTCCAGGAATAGCGCAAGCAGCAGATTTCTCGACCAAAAGTGTCCCAAAAGACAATTTTTATAGGTGCATGGAGCAATGTGGAATACGCGTAGTGCCCACTTGCAACATCTCCTGAAGAAAAGCAACCTGCAAGACACATGAAAATCAAACACGCACGTCAACGCCATCGACGATCACTCCACACTAGAATATGGAGGATCATGTCTCATGGTGCACGGGGCCAATTTTTGTGGAGCATGCAGCAGAGACCCAGAGCGGTCAAGAAAATTCATCTAGAGCAGACAGACGTCAAGCAGCAGCTCAAGTTCTTTCAGCGTCGACAAAGTCAGTCACTCTCAATGTTGGCGTGATGTCCGAAAAATTCAAGCTTCTACTTCCTTGGCAGAATGATTACACACGATGCTAGTATCGTGATACAAAACTTTGTTTCTGCTCCTAGGCAACCAGCAGCTTCAACCACCCACTTCAGTCCCCTGCTTCGTTAGGAGACCTACTTCTGTCTCCAACGTTTCTGGAAAATTGTTCTTCCGAGGACCCTGTTCAGTCCTCAAAGAAAGATAATGATTTGGCAGCGTGGACCTCGGATTGGAGCAGGAAAGGGGTTACAAGCAGATTTTTTGGGGGAAGAGGCAGTGAGTGGGACAGCAATCGCAGCAGGCGAGCAAAGCAAAGCTTCGCGGTGGAGTAGATTTGACAAAAGCAAAGGGGGAGGGGGTGAGTTGCAAGAGGTGCAGGAGCGGTAGCAAGCAGCAGGCCTGCCGCAACGGCAAGCCTGGCATTGAAGCTGCCTGCCGTCGCGGCTGGAAGCGAGGCCGATGAGCAAGTGAGCAAGCTTGCCAAGAAGCACGCGAGCAAACTCGTGAGCTTGCCCGCCAAAGGGGTGGCGAGCAAGCTCAAAACTCCTGTTTGTCCTCCAAAACCCCCTCCACTACCGAATGAAACGTTGTGAGTGAACTAGGAAAAGGACAAATCTGTTGACAAGAAAAAGACAGACGGCGAGAGGAGGAGGTTAGCGCTCACTCGGTGAGTAGTTCCGTAGCAATGGAGGAGTTTCCAATCATGCGAAAAATGAGTGGCGCGACCCCAAATCAAGCTGTAGCTGCCAAAATTGCACAGATCGTGGATGAATCTATGCAGTGTCGACTTCGTACGAGCAAGGGAAAAAATGGCGTGAGCAAGAGTGAAACTGCCATTTATACCTCCGCAACAGCCGCTCGACGTGAGGGGGAGAGGAGAGTCTTTTTTTCTTCTCTCCGAGCGACTTCTCCACCCACCAAAAAGTAGCAGAGAAGCTTCCAAGCAAATGGCGAGTCAACCAAAGCACCCTCTCATGCAGCACCATGTGCCGCGAGGGAAGAACTTGGACCCTGCTGTTTTGGTGTAAACCAAACGCAGGCAAGAGATCCCCAAAAACGTGTGAGCCGGAGGTCACCACAACGCCTGTACCGTAGTTGGTACGGGGTGTGTGTGTTGGAGGGGGGACCGTTAGGGATCCGATTCCACATCCACGTCATGCCCTAGAAAGCGAATGCTTCCGGCATGCCGCAGTCCACCCGCATTGAGTGAACTACATCCTCCATGGTGCGGTTTTATCGTTTTAGACATGCCATTTTCCGTGGCGTGACGGGGACGGAGAGGTTGTGAAACACACCCACTTTGGTAAAGTACCGGTCCAGGTCCCCAATGAACTCACCACCCAGAGCAGATGTTCTGGATGGTATGGTCGGACTGGCGTTAGGACATAACAAGCCACATGTGAATGGCGAGTACAACATCACTTTTCAGGCGCAAACTGAAAATCCAGTGTATGCGCGTGAATTCATCGAATGTATCCACGTGGCATTCTTGAAACGCTCTAACAAGGTGAAAGAACAACTGCCTATAGTAAAAGCAGTAGACAGGGGTTGCTCAACAGATGACTGCTTGGCCGCAAAGGCAACACGTGCTTGTGACACATCAAGCCATGACAGGTCGTCGTGACCCATGCACAGAGCGGTGAAGACAACGGATAGACCAGCATTCTCACGTCCGATAAACGACTCCACAAACTCAACAGTGCACTGTGCTCCACTGCCTCCATCCCAACTGCACATCACGGACTTGACAGACCAAACAGTGGGACACCTCGGCTTAGGCAATACACTCGCACCTCCTTGAGTGGTGCCTCATAGGGGCTGGTGAGCTCAGTGATATCACGCGCCTGCGCTGCGAGCTATTGCTTCAAAGGTGGCAGGTCGCCGGCATCATTTTCAGTGACATCTGCTGCAAATGTGGGTGGTGAGTTGGTCGCTGCAGTGGAATGCACTGCGGCTCGTTCACGCTGATTGAACGCCTTCTTTAGCCCTTGCCCGATCTTTGTCTAGTTTTTAGGGAGCCTGCACTCTCAGCAGTTTTCTCCCCCGCAGTCACGGCACTCCTACTGTTGCCCCTGAGTCGGCTTTGGAGTATCATGTCCCTTGCCATCCTTGCCACCCTGCATGTTGTTCTGTCCCTTCTTCCCCTGAAATGCTTTAGTCGTACCAGTTACTATTGCAGTTGCCGTTGCCAGCTACAACGACTGGCGGGAGGTGGTGGGAATGGTGCATACGGCCTGGCCTGCTATGATTGCTGCAGCTGTTGCACCATGGCGGGCGTCATTTGCTGCTCAAAATCCTGCTACATGGTGGAAGTCCTCAGTGGCCCATGATAGTAGCAGGCATCTGTTGGCCATCTCCTGAAGACTCTGTAGGCTGAAGTTGTCAAAGATTTTTGCGTACTCACGTCCAACCCCAAGCGTCCCAAGCGTCTTTGCTGGCAGCAATGACTTTCTTCATTCAACCATACTGTCGCCTGAAAAAGCAAGTTGGACAGTACAGTGACCGTGCCAAGGTCCATGACCTAATGTCAAGCAACCCCAAACGGTTTTTCATGTCAGCATGCAGGAGCCCAGAGGCGTTCCGTTCAATTTGCAACACACTCCGGCTCGACGGAGGTCTTTTGGACACGGCTAGGGTTTCCGTGGAAGAACAGATTTTCATCAATTTCGGGTTCTAGACGTACAACCACTCAAACAGGGAAAACCAAGAGAGGTTCGAGCGCTCTGGAAGCACCGTCACGAAGCACATGCGCTGTGTCGTGAAGGCGCTTTTCAGCATGCGGAAACTTGATATCGTCTTGCCAAGGAAGAACCACGGACCCCATCGGAATGGAGAGGCCGGACATAACATCTTCCCTACTATGCCAACTGCCTGTGTGCTACCCACATCCCCGTCGTCATCAGTCACGATGTACATGCGGCACATGTAATGGCCGGACCACACAGAACTTGCTTCTTTTGGTGGGCTTTGACTAGGTGGTCCTCTTCGTGTGGGTTGGTTGGCAAGGGTCAGCATACAATGCGGCAGTCTTTAAGGATGCGGTGCGGCATGGTCTAAAGCCACCTTAGGGCATGTTCTTGCTGGAAGATTTGGGCTACCCCGCAAGTGACGAGTGCATCACCCCATTCCGTGGCACACTCTATCACCTTTGAGAGTGGGGAGCTGGGAGAAGACGTCCGGAAAAATGAAAAGGAGCTATTCAATAGGCGCTATGCAGGTGCTCGTTCAGCCGTGGAGATGGCGATTGGTGTCATCACAATAACACTTCCCTGTTCTACACGGTGTGCCTTTTTTTTCCAGGCCGCGCTTTCAAATAGAGCTCATAGTGCCAACCATGGTGATGCACAACTTGATCACTATGCGTGATGGTGTGCCGCAGGAACAGTTGACCCTACTCGGTGAGGAAGAGAAAGATCCTCAACCTCCAGCTGTGTACACTAGGCAAGGGATGGGATGGGACACAATGGTTGCATTTAGAGCTTCCATTGCCTCTGCAATGTGGGTAGACTATGTTCTGGGCCAAAAATCGTGTATGTGCTTTTCGTACTCGAGAAAAGATTCCCCACCTCCACTCTCTCCCCCACCTCCTCTCTCTCTCTATGTCCCTTGAGATCTCTCTCTCTCTCTCTCTCTCTCTCTCTCTCTCTCTCTCTCTCTCTCTCTCTCTCTCGCTCTCTCTCTCTCTCGCTCTCTCTCTCTCTCGCTCTCTCTCTCTCTCGCTCTCTCTCTCTCTCGCTCTCTCTCTCTCTCGCTCTCTCTCTCTCTCGCTCTCTCTCTCTCTCGCTCTCTCTCTCTCTCGCTCTCTCTCTCTCTCGCTCTCTCTCTCTCTCGCTCTCTCTCTCTCTCGCTCTCTCTCTCTCTCGCTCTCTCTCTCTCTCGCTCTCTCTCTCTCTCGCTCTCTCTCTCTCTCGCTCTCTCTCTCTCTCGCTCTCTCTCTCTCTCGCTCTCTCTCTCTCTCGCTCTCTCTCTCTCTCGCTCTCTCTCTCTCTCGCTCTCTCTCTCTCTCGCTCTCTCTCTCTCTCGCTCTCTCTCTCTCTCGCTCTCTCTCTCTCTCGCTCTCTCTCTCTCTCGCTCTCTCTCTCTCTCGCTCTCTCTCTCTCTCGCTCTCTCTCTCTCTCGCTCTCTCTCTCTCTCGCTCTCTCTCTCTCTCGCTCTCTCTCTCTCTCGCTCTCTCTCTCTCTCGCTCTCTCTCTCTCTCGCTCTCTCTCTCTCTCGCTCTCTCTCTCTCTCGCTCTCTCTCTCTCTCGCTCTCTCTCTCTCTCGCTCTCTCTCTCTCTCGCTCTCTCTCTCTCTCGCTCTCTCTCTCTCTCGCTCTCTCTCTCTCTCGCTCTCTCTCTCTCTCGCTCTCTCTCTCTCTCGCTCTCTCTCTCTCTCGCTCTCTCTCTCTCTCGCTCTCTCTCTCTCTCGCTCTCTCTCTCTCTCGCTCTCTCTCTCTCTCGCTCTCTCTCTCTCTCGCTCTCTCTCTCTCTCGCTCTCTCTCTCTCTCGCTCTCTCTCTCTCTCGCTCTCTCTCTCTCTCGCTCTCTCTCTCTCTCGCTCTCTCTCTCTCTCGCTCTCTCTCTCTCTCGCTCTCTCTCTCTCTCGCTCTCTCTCTCTCTCGCTCTCTCTCTCTCTCGCTCTCTCTCTCTCTCGCTCTCTCTCTCTCTCGCTCTCTCTCTCTCTCGCTCTCTCTCTCTCTCGCTCTCTCTCTCTCTCGCTCTCTCTCTCTCTCGCTCTCTCTCTCTCTCGCTCTCTCTCTCTCTCGCTCTCTCTCTCTCTCGCTCTCTCTCTCTCTCGCTCTCTCTCTCTCTCGCTCTCTCTCTCTCTCGCTCTCTCTCTCTCTCGCTCTCTCTCTCTCTCGCTCTCTCTCTCTCTCGCTCTCTCTCTCTCTCGCTCTCTCTCTCTCTCGCTCTCTCTCTCTCTCGCTCTCTCTCTCTCTCGCTCTCTCTCTCTCTCGCTCTCTCTCTCTCTCGCTCTCTCTCTCTCTCGCTCTCTCTCTCTCTCGCTCTCTCTCTCTCTCGCTCTCTCTCTCTCTCGCTCTCTCTCTCTCTCGCTCTCTCTCTCTCTCGCTCTCTCTCTCTCTCGCTCTCTCTCTCTCTCGCTCTCTCTCTCTCTCGCTCTCTCTCTCTCTCGCTCTCTCTCTCTCTCGCTCTCTCTCTCTCTCGCTCTCTCTCTCTCTCGCTCTCTCTCTCTCTCGCTCTCTCTCTCTCTCGCTCTCTCTCTCTCTCGCTCTCTCTCTCTCTCGCTCTCTCTCTCTCTCGCTCTCTCTCTCTCTCGCTCTCTCTCTCTCTCGCTCTCTCTCTCTCTCGCTCTCTCTCTCTCTCGCTCTCTCTCTCTCTCGCTCTCTCTCTCTCTCGCTCTCTCTCTCTCTCGCTCTCTCTCTCTCTCGCTCTCTCTCTCTCTCGCTCTCTCTCTCTCTCGCTCTCTCTCTCTCTCGCTCTCTCTCTCTCTCGCTCTCTCTCTCTCTCGCTCTCTCTCTCTCTCGCTCTCTCTCTCTCTCGCTCTCTCTCTCTCTCGCTCTCTCTCTCTCTCGCTCTCTCTCTCTCTCGCTCTCTCTCTCTCTCGCTCTCTCTCTCTCTCGCTCTCTCTCTCTCTCGCTCTCTCTCTCTCTCGCTCTCTCTCTCTCTCGCTCTCTCTCTCTCTCGCTCTCTCTCTCTCTCGCTCTCTCTCTCTCTCTCCCTCTCTCTCTATCTCTCGCTATCCCTCTCTCTCCCTCACTCTCTTGTTCTATCTCCCTTCCTCTTGCTCTCTATCTCCCTCCCTCTCTCTCTCTCTATCTCCCTTCCTCTCTCTCTCTCTCCATATCCCTCCCTCTCTCTCTGTCTTTCCCTCCCTCTCTGTATCTCTCTCTCCCTCTCTTTATCTCTATCTCTTCATTTGTAATTGCATTTCTTGAATGAAGAG
This sequence comes from Penium margaritaceum, assembly GCA_023375785.1. NCBI lineage: Eukaryota > Viridiplantae > Streptophyta > Zygnematophyceae > Desmidiales > Peniaceae > Penium > Penium margaritaceum. The sequence goes on along the minus strand of SZWC01022185.1, from coordinate 18,972 downwards.
TCTAACAAAAATGACAGAGAGAGAGAGAGAGAAGGAGAGCAAGCAGGGGTGGAGATGGAGAGAGACTAGGAAAGAGAGATAGATAGAGGGAGAGGGACAGACAGAGAGATGGGGGGGTAGGGGTGTAGATATAGAGAGAGAGAGAGGAGAGAGGGAGAGAGAGAGAGA
>SZWC01022185.1:7354-18619 GCA_023375785.1 Penium margaritaceum | reverse complement strand
GAGAGAGAGGGAGAGAGAGAGAGAGAGAGAGAGAGAGAGAGATGGACAAGGACAGTGCCACTTTACTAAGACATGATCGAGAAAAGATCCTAGGCATGGTCCCGTGTGCTATTGTCATCGACCATGCGCTTGAACAAAGTGTCATTGACATTGCTGGTGGTGAAAACCACCATGGCCTTGAGGTCCTTGCGGGTGCTGAGCTTAGTAATGAGCTCTACCTTACGGAGAGGCTCAATGGAAGTGGCGCCCTTGGCAAGTGCAATGGCCTTGCCGAGCAGGTCATGGTCTTGCACAATGTTCAGCACCTCATATTGAAAGCGTTTGGACTATGCAATAGCCAGGGCTACAGGCGCTAGACCTTGTGCCACCTGATGACGTGGTAACTTGAGCTTCCTCGGGCAAGATGCATAGAATTTCTCCTCATTAGTGTGCTGATCAATCACACGTCGTTCACCGAGTCGAGTTACCGGTGCTGACCGCGTCAGCAAAGATGTTACAGCCTCAGACTCCTCACCGACTTGGGCTAAACCGTCGACAATGTCATCCTCCTCTGAAACTGGTTCTTTACGTGCATTGTTTGCGTCTGAAGCCTTCGAAGCACCTGCAGCTGCGACCTGGGCTCCTGTTGCTGTGGAGGTCCCCCACATTTCATGTGCCATGGGGAACCATGGATTGGGCCCCAAGTTGCACACCTCGAGGTACTTCAGGGCACAAAGGAGGAGGGCACGCCATTGGTCACCTGATCCGTGCGGCTTGTACTCCATGTCATCCCAGCCCCACCCTGTCGGCTTAGGCTTCGTGACAAAGAATCGGAGTAGCTTCTACAGATGCTTGAGTTTGTTGGCTTGCTTTCACACACGCGTTGTACTCACATTGTGCCTACTACGGACCTGGAGCTCACGAGCTGCGGCAAGGTACACGTCACACCGAAACACTTTTTCAGTTGCACCCCAAGTGGATACATAGTGCTCATGAAGGACGTAAATGAGCGCCATGTTCCGACTAAGCGTCCAACAATAATGGTTGCCATCATCTGCCACATCACTCGACACAGTCGTTGTTGCCACAGGAGGATGGTGGGCCACAGTGGGTGCTGCCGCAGTTGAGAGCCCGTGACATCGAAAAACCAATTGCATTTTCCATTTTAATGGTCGTTATCATCGCGCCAAGAAGAAAACATATTGGTGCCTTGAGATGCTCGAGAAGACATGCATCATGCCTCCATCGGGAGTTCCAAAGGTCGCAAATGACGTTCATCTTGGGGTGCTCCGACGTTGTAAGCGAACAGTAGTGCGTTGAAAATATTTGTCAGATATGTAGGAATCTTGACCTGATAGCAATGCATGCTTGCATGGTAAGACATGATAGTCTTATGCACGCTGTTGCCTGCAACCCGAAACCTACTTTGCAAATGCAACTACACGGTACATTAGTCATCTTCAATTGAGTTGTGGACCTCGACCTCGTTCATGTTACTGATCTAAAGTCATGGAAATTGTAGTGACGTAAGGATTACATGACTGAATCTTGGTGAAGTAGAAAGTGACAAGGTAAACGCAGTTAAATCAGTGCATAAGAAGCTGTTGGTTGATTTCTTTTTCTCCATAATTTTTTATTTTAAGATCCAAATACAAATGTGTAAATTGACGTACAATCATACCCGGACCACATGGTCACGTTGCCATGCGAGGGTCTCGCCATGCACAATGGACGGTTGTTCAAATTACTTCTAAAACTCTTACATCCACAATGCCTCCGTCGTCCGCCATGACAGACCTCTCCAGCTCTTAACTCTAACGACCACTTTGTAAGCATCCCTACTCTTTCACCATCACCCTACTTGGTGCAAGCGTCTTCCATGGACCAAATTCAGTACCTTCCAAGCATCATTCGTAACAAACTAGAGCATACGAAAGGCCTAATGGTAAACATGTCTTGAGAAGTGAGGAATTCATATGGGGTGATGTGCAAGAGTCCATCGATTTGACTGGTGATGATTTTGGCACTTGTGAGCCGGCAAAGAGGAGGTTGATTTTTGACCGGCAAAATGAGCATGTTGACTGCATGCAACAAACTCCATCAAAGGTGGAGTGTGTTATGTCCAATGATGGTCCTCACAGAAGCTACGACATTGTAGTGGAGCGCACAAGAAATGACAAATGATTTCACATGGAGAACAAGCTGATGTAGTCAAATCGCATCAAGAATGATTGGACCTTTTGTACTAACTATGTGCATACCTCTAATGATCTACACATGGAAGTCATTGATCTCTTTCTTGGACGTGACCCCAAATACTTGTACCCCCATGGTTCAAAATGCTTAGCGTCCACCTCTTGCCATGCCAACCCCACAGCTCAAGTCCGCATGCAATGTGGCACAGGACGTCGGCAATGGTGGTCAAGCAAGGCCTGGCCTTAGGAGACACTCGTGAGACCCATGAAGTAGTGCATGATGTTTTGGGTGTGGAAGCGGCGGACTTGGGTGAAGATGGTGACGATGCATATTAATGAATCAATGTTTCACTAATCAACTGTACATTAATAATGGAAATTAATTAGTTCCGCAACCTTTCATAGACAACATGTACACGCATCGCGTCCATGTTTCTCTAAAAATTTGTGAAAGCCAAGAACAAATGGACATGTCGCAATGTTTTCCTCGTCATGCCCTCATCCTTCATCGTACAATGTCGCATCTCAATCAGTTCGGTTTCCACGTTTTGGATGAAGTTATGTAGGAAGAAGCATGAAAGTTTAAGATGTGGCTTGAACATGAGAGGATAATCTGGTATTCAATGAACAATATGGTACCAACATTTCAACATGTTGAGTGCCCTCTCAATCATGTTGCGGGATCAAGCGTGTCTTCAATTGAATGTTTCTTGAGCATCCTAAGGTCATGAAGCACCCGGCCCTAATGCATTAGGGTGATACCGTTGTCCGTAGTATGCCAACATTACATCGTACCCAATGAGAAATGCTGCATCAGCCAGAAGGTATTTGTTCCATGCTAGTAGAAGCCAAGGAAGAGGGGATCCCCAACATCCTAGCATCATGTGCATTGCCTTCGCACCCAATAGCTGTTAAACAAAATCGCATGTTTGGTTTGCAATCTAAACAATGCTCTACATAATCTGATTGTTCCTATGCACATATGTAGCACGATGCTAAGGAACAATGACGGGGGCATGAATGCCATCAATAGCCCCCACACACTCTCTCAACTAGGGCACATAATATTGCGGTCTACTCCATAGTGCATGGATGTGTGCTGCATTAATGCGGAAACAGATCACTAATAATGCATGATAGTTCATTGTGTTGACCACATAAGGTAGAACACGTAAGATTGTCGTAGGCCCACATTGAAAACTCTCCAAGATGTCTCCTTTGGAGAGGGCATGAGAGATTCATAGGAGCCATATGAAAACCATTTTCTGACGAAGTGTCAAGTGTCACGTATAGATGTGTAACTTTAGATGATGTCAATGATTCCATACCAAGCATCTCGTGACATTTGTATCATGTTGAAGATTCCACCAAGGTGACCATCATGGAGTTCGTGTAGTCACAACAAGTTTGCTTAGCTGAGTACGAGGCATTGACAAGCGTAACATGCGACTTTTGGCATCCCTTTCCGTAAGATTGACAACATCATGGACAAATGCGTACATGACAAGGTGTAGCTGCAAAATCTTGTGGATAACTTTGTTACAAACTTCTAATCTCAAGTTGTCCATGCTGAGTTTGCTGATAAACAATGGAACATAGAAATTGCATGAATGTGGTCTTCAACACTCATGGACATCTCACAACCTCCACGCTGACTTGACCAACCAACATATATGTCTGACTTGATGAAGAAAAATTGCACTATGGGGCCATGGACACACGGCATGATCTTACGCAAGCAAACATGCTGTGTTCAAACCTGCTTCTAAGCTTGAAGGTGGTTGAATTTCAGTGAAGTCCATGAATTGAAGGGAAAAGAGGAAGAAAAGGTGGCAAATGAACGATAGTTGGAATTTTTTATAGAAGGCAGAATTGGTAGTCATCTTTTTCATTTGTCCATCTTTTTGGCCCACATCAGCTTACGAGGTTTTTAAGAGCTACTATACAGGCATCAACACATTTGTCTAACTCATATACAATTCTTGTGGCTCTAGTAACCAATTTGAATCTCTTCAAGTCCACTATATCATTATCAACTATTCAACATGAATTCGAGCCACTTGGTGTCTGTACTAGACTCAGACTCGGGTATTAGTGGAGTTTCTTGAAGGTTCCCTATGACAACCCACCGACCTAGGCTGAGGACAAGAATTTGAGTGAGCAAATCTCTTGACTTTGAAAACTAGAGAGAACACTGTTGGCGCCACTAAAACTTGGGGATGAGTCAAGAAATCATTGATTCTTGGCCACTGAGTAATGTCATGTGAATTCGGGTCCTGGTACCTTCACCAATGCACTTATTGAGTGAGGGTAGTGGAGGGAGGTGATAGCTATGCAAGGTTTTAATTTTAGCACAACGTTGTTGGTTTTACTTTTGGAGGAGTCCACGTAAAGTTATGGATTTAACCGTGATTCATTAGTAAGTTTCCCATGGGGAATTTCCCTTACACAAGGTCCAATTATTCATAGGTTTTAGTCCCTAAGGACCTCTTCAAGCCCAAGAAGTGTTCAAAAGGTCTGGTGCATCCAAGAAGGTTGGGACTAACCTGATCAAGTTACGAGAGTGATGTCCAAGGTTTGCCAACTTGGCAACTACCATGTACGATGTATCCTGAAGAGTACAAAGGATACGAGGTTTGCGTGAGCCACTATATACGCATCAACGATCAATGGTAGACAACATATCACTCCATCAAAATTTGGGACTGCCGAGAGCACCACCTTTGGTGGAGTAGCGCGGATTGCAAAGACCGCTACGTACCAGAGCTGCACTATAAAAGGGAGCACAAGTTGTGGCCCCTATAAATAGTTATAGTCCCTCCAACTCCATTATATGAGCATCAACTAATCTACACGGATGCAAGCCACTTTTTCTCTATACTAGAATCAGACCCCTGTGCTGTTGGAGTTTCCTGGAGATTCCCGTTAACGACCCGCTGACTCTTGCAAAGTTTTGCTAGCCTATGAACCCAAAATACAATCAACGCTCCAAGTCTTTTATTGAAAGTCTGGACGCTTAGTAAGGCATTACACCAAATTTAGGCCATTTTCTGTTAGGGTTTTGTTCCTGAGTTGTTCATCGGCTGTTTCTAATATTTTGCTTTGTTTTTGTGTGTGTGGTATTCTTGTAATACAATTAAAAATTGTTCATTATATTCACAACGATTGTATGAGCATTGCTTGGCACGTCAAAGGTCCTCACATGACAACAAGTCCAACCAAGCCTATTTCATGGTTATGAAAAACTACAACATCGCATCAAAGCAATGAGGATTGTGCCACTAGCAAGCGCAACAGTTGAAGCTAAGTTTTTGTGGAAGATTCTTCCACATTCACATTTCTGAATCAGAGAGTAGAGGGATGCATAGATCAACAATTATTCACAAGGCACGAGGATTGAGAAGTCTCCTCGAATGACATGCATCATCAGTAGCAAAGGGAGGGTTCTCCTCCACTTAAAAATAAATCTGACATGCATGGCTTGCACATGGGACAAAAGCAAGGATGCCATGGTGTAGATTATGCACAGTGCCAAATATTAGAGGTACAATGAACTGCAGAGGACACAAAGTGAAAGGCACAGCAAGAACAATTGGCATGGAATGCTGACTAGTAGGAAAGAGAGGCGTTGAGGTAGTAGATGGAGATCAAGAGCTTCTTTGGCAACTAGAGAAGCTAACACATGCTTCTTAAGTATCACATATGTAGCAATTCTAATAGTTATGTGTAGATCTAGCAAGATAGAATGCTTGGATGAAATAACAACTAGTAGTGTTTCAACAAAAGCAGCAGATGCATTCAAAGATGATGCAACAACAAGAACTATAACAACACCAAATGATGTAGCGGTAACTACAATCACTAGCATCGACTGTCCATGTACCTCACAGGAGTCCTCCACTAGTTGTGCAACGAGATGTCTTTTAGCACATACAGCCTAGAGTAGCTCCATACAAAGTTGTGCAACAACATTTCTTGGCATATTCTCAAGAAATGCTAAGAGTACCACCATTTGCATCACAGCAACAGGCTCTAGAGGCTCCTATGTCACAAGCCCAGAATGCTCAACATGTAGGAAATGAAGGAATGAATTAAGGGTAGTGGTTCCCAGTTGTAGCCATGCACAAATTTTCTCTTCTTCCTTAACAATTGGCAGGAGAAAGAATCTTATTCTTATGTTTGGAGATCAGAATACCTCTAGCAATGGCATCCTTCCAGCTACACAACATCTAACTCAAATTGTTTGACAGAGGGAACTTCCAACACTGGGCGCACAAATTCAAAGAGGACGCTCAGATTAATTACTTATGGGATTTCTACAACATGCAGTACTTGCGGCCACCATAGGGGTCATCAACAAAAGCAGTTGTAAAGTTCAAGTACTTCCTTAAGGTTGCATGCATGGTGCTGGATAACCAACTCACACCTCACATTCAACAGGTAATCATGATGTTTGAGGAATTGGATAAACCTCCTAATCATGATTGGTCCAACCTCCTAAGGACCTATATGTGAGGAGAATCCAACTTTAACACGCACCTCCTTACAGAGCTTACCCACATCAGCCTTAGAAACTTCATGATAATTGAGGAAAACATCAACAAAGCAAAGTCACTACGCGACCAGCACGCGATGACTAATGCTCCATTTTTAGAGCTAGTCTTTGTGACCTTCTAAAAACGATTGACCAGAAATTAGAAGGAACTGAGGCACTTGGTGAAGTTCAAGGAGGTTGAAGTGAGAGGCGCGAACGTGTGCAAGTTTTTGTTCATGGTCGCAAAATTGCAAATTGAAAGTTATATGTTCTTTCCTATCCATCATACCCAATAGATCATACGACCCTCTTGTACCATGCAAAGTCAATCAACTTTACCTTGAACTTAATTCCTTCACTTGAGCAGAATTTAACATCCCCATTTACACTATTGCGCAAATATATAAAAAAGCATACCAAAACCTAGATTGAGCAGGAGTGCCAGCACTGCAAGAAGCTTGGGGACATCATGCTGTAGTACAAGAAGCGGTTGTGGGATAAAGATTATGCAAGGAGGCAATAGAGTGAGGGGGAGATGTGAGTGAATTTGGGTGGTGGAAATAAGGAAAACAATGAGGAAGATGAGGATAGTTTGCAGAAGGTGACTATTGGAGTCAAAAAGAAGTGGTTCCACTACTCATAAGCTATATTCCATGTCTTAGAGGTTCCGCGTACTCAGCGTATTTCCTCTAGGAATGTGTGGTACCTTGACAGTGCAGGCATGTCACATGTTATGTTTGACATATCGTGCATCCAACATCTTCGGTATAGTGAATAGTCTACGTAATAGTTGCAAACATCTGGTGTGTGCCGGTGAAAGGTAAAGGGAGGATGACACTGACATGGTGCAAGGGAGCTCAGTGAATGTTGGCGACATGTTGTTTATCTTTAGTATTTGTCTCAATTTTCTATGGCTTGGAGAGTTGTTAAAGTGGGGAGTGCACATCGTTAGCGATGGGGAACAGGTCTCCCTCAAAAGTGGTGAAGGAGAAAACTTTGGTACGTCAACTTCAACGGCATGATAAGGCTCAACCTGAGCGCAACTAGTGGAATGAACCTTAGCTTTTCCTTCGTTACTAAAAATCAACAAGGAGTGCACAACATTTGGGCGCAAGCGCAACATCGTTGCAATAAACGTCAAAACAAATGCACCTCTTTCAAGGTGTCTTGGGTTCCTACAAACGAGCACCATGGATCTCAAAATGTGGCGCATAACGATGTGGATTCAGGCTATACAACACAGATGGGGAGCACAAGAGCTGCTTGAAATGATTATTTTGGCTTAGAAGTATAACTTTCACATTCAGAGTGACTCTTAAGAGCAAAGAACCTTTGTGAGAAGTGGGAATTACAATTACTACTTTGAGTATAGGAAGAGGATGGCCCACAACAAGATCATCATTGCCAATTCTTGGCATGGTCGGGGTGTTAGAAAAATGTTGCTTGAACTTGGAAGGGATGTGTCAAGAAGGTAAGAAGCAAGATTCGATCCAAAACCTCCAACATTATCCTTCATCAACTGGTGTAGATGTTTTTGTAAGAATCGGGGATGAGCGGATTTTTTTGGAAATGTTTTTCAAAATTCTCTTGACATCTTACGTCTTTTGTTTATGTTTCCTCCTTGAAAATTTCATAAGACACGCTTCAACGGTCAAGCAACTGAGATGGAGGTGACCATGACACCAAGTTGCAAACTCGAAGTGCCGTCGTCTGGAGGAGGAGGTCTTGCGAGACTTACGCTTGCCTTGGAAAGCGCCACACACTGCTAGAGGAGCTTTCTCGCGACTGTGAGCGGATCTTTGCTATTGCTAACCATTAACTTTGAAATCCATAGTTTAGCTTGCACTGACAAAACAACTTGCACTCCACGACAAAAGTGCAAAATCTATAACGCTAAAGGACGTAGAGCTCGCGTCGGGAAGGAGCTGAATTGTAAAAGAGAAATGGCCAACAAAGCAGAAAGTGGCCTCGATGTTGATCAGTCTAAGCTTGAGATTTCTTGATGTGAAGTCTTGTGAATAGGAAGTGCATTCGTGTTTGCAATTGACAAGCTTTGAATTGTGGAGACAAAATGGCTCTTGGCGATGGAGTGGAATGCTAAGGTGCAAGTGGAAAACAACTCCTATGGCTCAAACACTGCAAATGCTCCACAAGTAAGACCCGGTTCCTGTTTTGATTGCACAGGCAAGTGGGCAGCAAGACAACTGTTTATTCCTTGTAAATACCTTTGGACAACGCATTTGTCATGATCAATAGTGGGATATGCGGTGTTGGAATTATCAACCGAGAGCATGATACTTGTGGTGCAACCAGGTGTTGCCCAAATGCAGAAGGGAGTAATGCAAATTTTGAGGAAGTGAACCTAGTTGTAAAAAGATTTGAAATTGAGAAAAAATAACCTATATTCAACTTGACAAAAACGTTTTGTAAAAATATTATCTCCTTAGAAACAGGTCATAGAATAATCAATGGTGAAGATGGTGTTATGTTTTCATAACTTTTATGAAAGTATTGATAGATTTTATATTGAAAGTGGGGATAGAAGAAAACTAAAATTGACATTTTGGTACGGGGGTATTGTTATCGTCCCTTATAAGATAATGAAATCAAAATTGGATTATGGTTTTTTGTATGTTGTGTATAAAATCTTATAAAAATGGTCAATATAGAAAATTGGTGTGCGTGTCCAGCTATATGACCCATTTAGTTGTATTATTATCTTATTATTATGTCTGTTAAATACTTAAACCTTATAACTATCATTCATTTATGGGTTTTGTAATACTTTAATTTAGGATCTATACATTTTATCCTATTATAAGAAGATCTTGACTCCATTTGACTTAATTAGCTTGAAGAAACAGCGTGATGATTAGCATTCTTGTTGTTACAAAAGTTCTCTATGTGTTTTTTCTTCATATTCTCAATTTATTACTCATGTTTATCCCCTCCTTTTTGCATGTGATCCTTGGTTGCACTTAATTCTAGGTAAAGCACAGCGGTATCTTCCCTTATGTAGCATGTATTGAAATCATTTTTATTACCTCCATGACTTTGGCCTTTGTGGTTTTTTCCCCAAGTAAATGTGATTCCCCATCGCAATTTGATGGAAATGGGGAGACGTGGTTAAAAGAGGTGTTGCAGTAGACATCAAGGTAATTGAAATTAGTTTTGACTTGTGAATTACTTTTGAAAATAGAAGAAATAAAACCACACGGTTTTCACTACCATAGGACTTGGGTGGTGCTAACTTAGCATCGCAGTTATGAGCCTATGTTTTCCTCAGAAAGTTATCTTAGAGAAGAGTAGTCAGTTTTTGCACGAATGAATCACAATCTAGGCCTGTGTAGATAACGTTATTGTTTATTGTTAACACCGCGTTTCTGACGGCTTACTTGGATAATTTTTTCTTGTGGATGTTTCTCTTTATGGTCCATTTTGGGTCATTGCCACCGTTTACCTGCAACCCAAGACTTTTGGTTGCTTCCTACCAATTACCCAATTCAGTCCACATTCAGGAACACAGGCGTTCGTGGACGATGCATGAACTAGACACGTGACATTTAGATACAGTGGACACAATCTGGGACTCGATACGATGTCTAGATCTCGGTTGCAGTTAGTTACCTCGTAGTTGGAGCTGCTGTTTTCCATTAGCTTTGCTCCTTTGTCTTTTCAAAGAAGACACCACCCTTATGGGCGCTCTTCCCTTCGATGCTGGAAAAACCATGGTTTCGAATCGTGCTACTACTCATCTGTGGCGACGACAACACGACGATATCTGGTGAAAATGAGATTTATACTTCCATTGTCCGCATTCCCACCATTCTGAGATAAACGCCGGTCTCCCTTCTCGTTCGTTGCGTAAAATCGCAGTGTTGGGATATCTGCATCCAGGTGTCCCCAGGGGCAGCTGAAACTTGAGGGAACATGAACGGAATCCTCTCCGTATCCGTGAGTGGTTTTTACGTCCGAAACCGAATGGCGCCAACCCACGCCATGAGGAGCTGAGGATCGAACGTTTTAGAAATCCGTCATTCCTCGATACGGCGAGGCTGGATGGACGTGAAAATTTTTGTCATACAACCCCTCCTCAGTCCATATTCGTTTCGCGTGAAATGTCGAAGAAGCGACGTACTTCGTTAAACACTATGGAGATCTCCGTGGAGACATCCAGCTGACCCGACCACTTTCCTGTCTGAACTTTTACTCCGTATACCTTTTCATCAAGCTGTGATCGCCTCTGCGCGTTTACACCTACCGTGTGACGAGTGGTCCCGTCTACCTTTCCACTCACTTCCTCGTCCAGGCTCCTTGTGTGTGTCCCATCCTGCGTGACCTCCTTGCCCTCTGTCTCGCTGTTCATCCTCGTCAGCACGGCCCTTTTCTGGCTTCCCGACCCCTTCCACCACACCAGACTCCAGTTGTCACACCCTTATGCCTGCGTGCCCCCCGTCCTCCGCGGCAGTCCCGTCATGATGCCATGAAGCTTCCCGAATCATTCCCTTCACGGTGCCCCTCCCGGAAACTACCGTCATTTGCCTCTGCCTCCCACGA
>SZWC01022184.1:28905-41599 GCA_023375785.1 Penium margaritaceum | reverse complement strand
CCCCCCCTCCCCTTCGATGTCAAAAGTGTATTGTGGCGGTGTATTAGGGAGTGTATCTGGAGGAGGGTCATCATAATACACAAGTGAATTTGTACACTAGTGTACATTTCTATGCATGTGTACTATACACTCCCCGCTACAATCCCCCAGTATACTTGATGGGATATGGGGGGGGCGGATCTCCGGCACTATTTTATCAGAAGCGAGGTCTCAAAAGGATGCTACGAGTGCGGGCAAGTCCTCGGTGGATTGGGTCCTCGGTAGATTGGCTCTACGAATGTTTTCAATTCACTGCCATCGATGTGCTTTAGATATTCCAATGACCTTTCTGACAGATGCACTTGTGTATCTCTAATGGTGTCTATCAGATACACTCCCCAATACACTTCCCAGATACACTCTTCTGTTTTGGGGGAGGGAGGGGGTCCTGACGTCCGCACCCCCCCCTCGATGTCGAAAATGTATTGTGGCGGTGTATTGGGGAGTGTGTTTGGAGGAGGGTCAACCTAATACACAAGTGTATTTGTACACTAGTGTACACTTCTATGCATGTGTACTATACACTTCTCGCTACACTCCCCGAATACACTTGACAGGATCTGGGGGGAGGGAAGGGTGTCGAGAGAGAGAGTCGCTAAATGACTAATGTACACATTTTTATGGTCTCCCAATACACTCCCCAATACACACCCCAGATACACTCTAAAGGTTGGAAGGGGGAGGGGAGGAGAACATTGTCAAGGTGAAAATGATCGGGCAAATGTCAAGTACGAGCCATCCAAATCACCAAAGAAAAGACCGAATGACCTTCTTTAGAGAAAGCTATAGTCTTATGGGCCTTGGTAGACTTTGATCTAGAATAGGACAGTGAAAACTAACCTTCATGAGTTTGAAGGACAAATGTACGTATTGTAAGGGCAATGAATTGTGAAAAAACAAGCAGTGCATAAAACACAACCAAAACCTAACAATATGGTTTTTACCTGATCACTGATCTGTGTTGTGACCTCTCGGCTGCTGTACATGCTCGTGCAGAAAACTAACTTGGTGGACGTTGACAATGGCAAAATCAGAGCGATGGAGGGGACCTCGCATCGTTGTGAGAGGCATTGCTTCCATCTCCTTGTGTGGAGTCTCCCACTTGGTAGTAGTGCGTGTCCAGCTCCATCAGAAGAAACTGTCATCACTCATGTTACCGAAAGTCATATGCGGCTGCTCTGAGTAGCACAGGGTTTCCAGAGGTTCAGGCAGCCATAAATCTGGTGTGTGATTTTTCTAGCTGATTTTGACTACACGACTGCGTATTTTGGTATGGTCCAGTTTTCAGGGAAAACGGATGACGTCCGGGTTTGGAGCTGTCGGTCCTCAGGCAGAGCTTACTGAGAGAATCCCACAGGCCAGAATATAGTGCATTTTCCTGATTGGTTGGTAGACTGAGTAACAAGCGTCACAGAGGTGAGGGCCTAGGTTAGTGTTGGAGGGGTCCTATCTAGTGCGCAGGTTGAGGCAGCAGCGTTGTTGATGTAGTGTATTGGGGTGGTGTAGCAGAGAGTGTCGCGGATAGACATTGAAAAACACAACTTGTGTATTGTTGATTTCCGCCTTCCTTGGTGAACGAAAGGGAACCTGCCGAGCCCGGCGATCGCGGGGCCCGGCAGGTGCCCAGGCGAGTAAACAAATCAAACCCCAACCTCGCTGTCAAACTTGGGGGTTTGCTTGAAGTTTGGGGTGGAGTATCAACAACAGGTTTGAGGGTTCATCTTGGAGAACTCCCAAACCCAATAGTTTGGTTGTTGAACTGTCGGGTTAGGGTGGGTGCCGTGATAAAATAAAGTGAACTTGCCGGGCCCCGCTACCGCGGGGCCCGGCAAGTGCCTGGGCAAGTAAAAAAACTAAACCCCAGACCCCCGATGTAACGAGGAGGGTTTGCTCGCAGTTTGTTCACGAGACTGCTCGCTTCTGACATTGGCAACACCGATGTCAGGCACGAGCGACCTCGCCACCGAAGTTGGTGAGGTCCTCCTTCGTGGGCAAAATCGCCCTGTGCACTCGGCGTCGAGTGTATTGTCCGGACCCGATTAGTCAAAGTATGGATGCTCTGCCAACCGAAAACAAAGGCCTGAATAGTAATTGACAACAAAGGACGAGCAAAATAGGTATGATAACACTAAACAAGCATGAGACTAGTATTGGAGCAGCTGAAAATGGGTCACATTGAAAGAATAGTATTTGTTTCACCTGTATGTTGTTCTCAATGTAAAAGTATTATTACATTAAAACAATTTAAATGATATGCAACCTTGACGGAATGTGCGACCTTCAATGAAACTTGAAATATAATATACATAGAAATATCTGTGTATTTAGGATATACACGAAGCTTCCACGAACCATTCCTATTAGTGTTGAGAAACTTCCTGGAAACATCCTCCACATATGTTCCGATTTTGTACACTAGTTTATCAGTGTGTACTTTTGGGGTGATTGACCATAAACGCATTCAAGACAGCGTCAAAGGGCAGCATGCGTTTCTTTGTCACATTCATTGGTGACAACAGCAGAAAATTCTATAAGTACTTCATGAAGCGGAAAGACGAGGTCCTGGACCGGCTGAAGGTGTATGTCACCGTAGTAAAGAGGCACACTGACCGAAATGTAAGCCAGACAGTGCCAACGGCACTGATCACGGCTTGAGGCTTCCTTGAATGAGCAATCTGACTGTAGATTTGGAATCTAAACAAAAAACTGTGCGAGATCGACCCAAGAACAGGGTCGATCCATCAAGAATTGAGGAAGTTACGCCCAGCCAACGGTTGGACCGGTCGAGGGGAAAACAGGTGATGGGAATTCATCCCCAAGGACCAAGGCTCGACCCTCGGAAGGCCCAACTAGTCCAAAGCGCGCCTTGGGGCCCGGTTAGTCAATGAATCAAGGATCATTGAGGGCCAATGGCGCTTCGGAATGGCGCCCCGATGTGTTATTGCCAGAAGGGGCGCTTCGGGCGGCCGTCACCGCCGCTAGTGGTGCTGCCAGCGGCAGATTGCCGTGGTTCACGGAAAAGGCCATATCTTGGCCATTCCTCCACGGAATAACATGATTCTTGGTGTGTTGGAATTTCGGCAAGATGAGCTACGTGATGCTGAGGCAATAGCACTCCTCCCAGGCTCGTACGGAGCCGTGCACGGCTCGGCGACCTCGGGTCACCTAGGATGTTTCATCATGTACATATAGTCTTGGATGTTGACACTTGAATAATGAGTACAGTTTACTCCCACTGTGCCACATGTGTTCCCGTGCTCCACCAAGACAACCCTACGCTTCTGCAAACCTGGGAAGGTGTGCACCACCCTCCCCTTGGTCGCCGTTGCCGCCGGTTGGTGCTTACGCCATCCGGTCGGGGCTAGCACACCGTGCCCGGTTCACACTTGGTATCAGAGCCACCCTTGGCTCACGGGCACGATCATCTACCTGGTAACCTATTCTGGTCTGCGTAGACTAGCATGCTTCTCGTCTCTTTGGCAGATTTGTGCCCAAGGCCAACCACGCACTCCGGTGACAAGGTGGTAGCCGGAGGACTCGTTGAGGAAGAAGTTGTAGTGGACGCAAAGATGACTTCATCCAGCACGTACTCGTTGGCCACGGCATTCGACGCGCAAGGCAAAGCAACAGCAACCGCAGAGTTGCAGAAGTTGCTCGCCAACATGCAGGCCAAGATGGACCTGTTGGAGAAGCAAAATGTGTACCTCAATCAAGAGCTCGCGAAGCGTCCACTGACAATACCAGTGGCAGGTGCCACCACAAACGTACCTCCGGTGGGCGTCCCGAGCCCGCCCAAGCCGGAGCCGTTCAACCCATCGAGGAAGGATGGACCAGCTCTGCACTCTTGGATACTCGGACTAGAATTGTACGTCACCGCCATCGGCGTGGATGCCTCAAGGTACGAGGCGCGCCGTGACTATGCCGTGACCCTGTTGAGAGGGGCATCGTTGGATTAGTGGGCAGATGTCATGCGGTCCAATCCACATGGCAGTGGAACATCAATGGTCGCCGGCATTGTGGCCGTGACCAAAATCTCAAACCCATCGGCTCCAACCTGCAGCTGTGGCAACCCTACCCTAAAATGGCCGACTTCGTGGAAGGAGTTCACAGAGTCGTTCATCAAGCGCTTCACCGTGGGTGACTTGAGGAACAACGCACGTGCCAAGCTGCGCCGGCTTTGCCAAACTGGTGCCGTCGCCGACTACACCCGCACGTTTTGTGATATCTTCGCCAACTATGGCTTCAACTGGCACGAATTGTGCTTCCACTACAGCAACGGCCTCAAGGACGATGCCTGCGCTGTGACTGTGATGCACGACCTCAACGACGACCTGTTGGGGATGATCGCAGCAGCAGAGCCTTACGACTCGCATGTAACACAGGCTCATGCCAACAGCCACAACTTTTTTTGTGGTGGTTACGGCAAGTGGGCCGAGAGCAACGAAACGCCCATGGGGATTGGAGTATTGGAACAGCGCAAGTGCTACAACTGTGACAAGCCTGGCCACATTGCGCGTAAGTGTCGAAGTCCAAAGAAGGGCGACGGCAAGGGTAAGCGGCAAGGGAAGGGGAAGCAAGCCACGAAGGAAGCAGATAAAGAATCAAAGTAGTCAGGAAACGAGGAGAGCTGGGAGTAGATGGCATTATTCCTGGCTTGTCTCAACCCAAACCACCAGTTGACCGTCCACCCAAACGCCTTGCGGCCATTAAAGAGGTTTCCGAGGTCAAGGCATGGGACACGGGGTATGAGGTGGAGCAGCCCGCACTTCTCTTGGAGGCGCGAGTGAAATGCGTCAAGGGGAAGGTGGGGATTGTGGCCCAAGCCACAGTTTTGTGAGCATGGAGTGTGCTCGGAAGTGGGGCCTTGCGCTCACGAGCAAGAAGCGGACCGCTAACCAAGTGGACGGCACGATTGAAGTGGGGTACCTAGCCCGTCCCCTCTCCATTCACGTGGGGAAGCTTTGCATAACGACCGTATACCGGGTGTGTCCAGTGAAGGATTACGATGTGATCCTTGGTCATGTCTTCCTCCACAAATCCAACCCCACCGTCAATTGGGAGGCGCGCACCGTCTCAGTCAAGCTCAGAGACAAGGAGTATCCCCTGCCTACGTGGTCCGAGGAAGAGGCCGTGGAGGAGGAGACTTGTGAGGAGGAAGCGCCGCAGCAGTCGGTGCCTCGCAAGGAGGAATCGGTGCCTATGATGCTGAACTTGGTGTAGCTCAAGCGTGTGATTCGGAAAAAGGAGAATATTTCTCTGGCATTCGTGCGAGACATGGAGGACAATTTCGACAAACCAGAGGACGTGGCGCCTGTTGTGGCGCATGCGGCAACCCGTAAGCAGCCGGGGGCCCAAGGCAAGTTTGCCGAGTTGCCCGAGGGGCTTTGGAAGGTGTGTACAAAGTTTGAGGACGTGTTCTCCTACACCCTCCCGGTGGGTCTGCCACCTAAGCGGGACGTGGACCATCGCATCGACCTCAAACCTGGAGCGCGCCCGCCTGTTCGTGCAACATACCGCATGAGCGACGCGCAACTGCAGGAGCTCAAGAAGCAGCTGACCGAGATGATGGAGCAGGGCTTCATCTGCCCCTCCTCGTCTCCTTACGATGCACCTGTCCTGTTTGTGCAGAAAAAGACGGGAGAGATGTGCATGTGCATGGACTGCCGGGCGTTGAACGAGTTGACCATCAAGAACCGGTACCTGCTTCCACGAGCCCAGGAGCTCTTCGATCAGCTCCGTGCGGCTCAATTCTTCACAAAGATTGACCTCCGTTCCGGCTACCACCAGATCTGCATCGCAGCAGATGATGTGGAAAAGACGGCCTTCCGCACCCGCTATGGTCACTAAGAGTTTCTCGCAATGCTTTTCGGGTTGACCAATGTGTCGACCACCTTCATGGTAGTGGTGAACAACATCTTCAAGCCGTACTTAGATGACTTCGTGGTGGTGTACCTCAAAAACATCTTGGTGTATAGCAGGACGGCGGAGGAGCATGAGGAGCATGTGAAGAAGGTCCTCGAGATTCTGAGGAAGGAGAAGTTTTTTACAAATCTCACAAAGTATAAATTCGTGGTGGAGAAAGCTAAACTCCTTGGATACATAATTGGCAATGGACAGATTGCCATGGACCCGCGCAAGGTGTTGGCTGTGCAAGAGTCATTGAAGTTGCGCAGTGTATACGATGTGCAAGTGTTCCTTGGTTTTTCCAACTACTGCCGCAGGTTCATCCTTGGCTATGTGGGAGTGTCAGTGCCACTTTCCAGTCTCACTCACAAGGATCGCGAGTGAAGTCGGGGAGTTAGCGAACAAGAAGCCTTTAAGAGTATCAAAAGGACTCTAACCTCTGCGTCGGCCTTGCACTTGGCCGCCAGCGGCCGTGAGTTTGAAATGGCAACGGATGCATCGGACCTGGCCATTCGTGGAATCCTTTTGCAGGATTTTGGCAACGAGTCGTAGCCGGTCGCCTACTACTCGCGCAAGTTGCGCGGGGCGGAGCTGAACTACGCCACCCATGACAAGGAGATGCTCGCCGTGGTCACAGCCTTCAAGAATTGGCAGTGCTACCTCGAGGCGCGGAAGTGCACGGTCTACACTGACCACCACGCGTTGAAGTACTTGAAGACACAGCCGAACCTGAGCCGGTGACAAGTGCTTTGGGTGGAGTACCTCGAGTCGCACTTCGACTACGAGATCGTGTACCGGCCGGGTTGCATGAACCCAGCCGACGCACTCTCACGGCGACCGGACTTGATGATGCGGGTCGCGTCTCTCACCATCCACAAGGATGCCTTCCTTGTGAAGCTCTTCACGGAGGGATATGCGGCGCATGGGGAGTACGAGGCTAGGAGATTTCTCTTCGAGGCACCGTATTGGCGACGGCGTGGCACACAGCAGGTGGTGGTTCCCGCGGTGTCCGTACTTCGGCAGCTGATTTTAGAGGAGTGCCATGACAGTGAGCGGTCACTTCTCCGTTTACAAGACATTGAAGACTGCGGCTGCTTCCTTTAGTGGCTCACCATGTCGTAGGAGATGGCTGAATTCTGCCGGAGTTGTGACGTGTGCCAACTCCACAAGGCACGGAGGACAAAGACCCCGGGTCTCCTCAAACCCTTGCCCATCCCCAAACAGCTGTGGCAAGAAATCTCCATGGATTTCATCACGGGTTTGCCCACGACAATGGCAGGCCACAATGCAGTGTTGGTGGTGGTGGCTCGCTTTAGCAAGATGTCAAACTTCAATGCGACGCGTGATACGGTGAGCGTGGAAGGCACAACTCGGCTGTTCTTTGAGCATGTGGTGCGTCTCCATGGCGTGCCACGGTCCATTGTGAGCAACCGTGACCCGTGCTTCACGAGCAAGTACTGGCAAGAACTCATGGAGCGGTACGGCGAGGTGCAGCTGTCGACCAGTTTTCACCCCCAAACTGACGCAAAAACGAAGCGGACGAACCAAACGCTAGAGCAACTCCTCCGTATAGTGGGTGATCCAGACGAGACGGTGTGGGACCAGCTGTTACCGGTTGCTGAACTGGCATACAACTCTGCCACGTCCGCCTCCACCGGTAAGGCGCCATTTGAGGTGGTGAACGGGACGGTACAAGCCACCCCCCTCAGTTTGCACGTCGCAAGCAACCTGCCTGCGGTGGAGTCTACCGCATGTGACTTAAAACAGATTAGGGCGGCGACGCGGCATGCATTGGCCAAGATGTAAGAGCAGCAATAAACACAAGCAGACTGCCAACGCATAGACGCAACGTTCAAGGTCGATGATCACGTGCTTCTCAACAGCGGGCATGTCAAGCTTCGCTGGGTCCGGTCGGACAAGTTGAAACCCCGGTGGCTTGGTCTGTTCGAGTGCTCGAAATGCAGACACCCGTGGTGGCACGGTTGGCTCTTCCGCCTTCCATGCCAGTCCATGACGTGTTCCACATCTCCAAACTCAAGCTCTACCATGATCCGACCGAGCATTTTCCTGGCCCCAGTTCTGAGCCTCCCCCTCCAGTGGTGATCGAGGGCGAGCAAGAGTTTGAGGTGGAGGCCATCCTTGACCACCGTCGTTGTGGCCGTGGATGGGAGTACCTGGTCAAGTGGAAGGGCTATGCCGCAGCCCACAACTCATGGGAGCCTGCCTGCAACTTCAACGTTGGCGTGGTGAATGCCATCCTCTGGGAGTATCAAGAGCGAACCGGGATGGCTCGCTCCTGGGGGGGGAGGGGGGCGTAGTGTAAGCCGGACAGTGCCAACGGCACTGGTCATGACTTGAGGCTTCCTTCAATGAGCAATCTGACTGTAGATTTGGAATCTAAAGGTAAAACCATTCGAGATCGACCCAAGAACGGGGTCGATCCATCAAGAATTGAGTAGTTACGCCCGGCCAACGGTTGGACCGGTCGAGGGGAAAACTGGTGACGGGAATTCATCCCCAAGGACCAAGGCTCGACCCTCGGAAGACCCAACAAGGCCAAAGCGCGCCTTGGGGCCCGGTTACTCAATGAATCAAGGATCATTGAGGGCCAAGGGTGCTTTGGAAATAGCGCCCCGATGTGTTCTTGCCAGAAAGGGCGCTTCGGGCGGTCGTCACCGCCGCTAGTGGTGCTGCCAGCGGCAAATTGCCGTGGTTCATGGAAACGACCATATTCTTGGCCGTTCCTCCACGGAGTAAAGCGATTCTTGGTGTCTTGGAAATCTGGGAAGATGAGCTACGTGATGCTGAGGCAATAATGCTCATCCCATGCCTGTACGAAGCCGCGCATGGCTCGGCGACCTTGGGTTACCTAGGATGTGCCATCATGTACATATAGTCTTGTATGTTGGCACTTGAATAACATGTACAGTTTACTCCCACTATGCCACAAGTGTTCCCGTGCTCCCCCAAGACAAACCTACACTTCCACAAACTTGGGAAGGTGTGCATAGGCCTCCCCTTGGTCGCTGTTGCCGCCGGTTGGTGCCTATGCCATCCGGTTGAGGCTAGTACACCGCGCCCGGTTCACAGAAAGTTCAGAGTGCTACGCAAAAAAAATGGCAAAGAGTACATAGGTTATAGCGGGTGGATGAAGTAGCAGGGCATAGAATAGGAACAAACTACACCGTATTTGCCTCAGTCAAATCGCGTGGCGGAGCAGGCAAACTAGACGCTGTTGAACATGGTACGGACCATGTTGGTGAATGCAAAGTTTACCGTGGAGGTTTTGGCCGAAAGCTTTGCGTACGGCGAGCTACACTATCATCCTCACTCTTACACAGCTGCTGAAGGGTAAGAGAAGCTGGAAGACGTTGTAGGAGGTTTAGAACGGGCGCAAGCCAAGTGTGGCACACCTGAAAGTGTTCGGGTGGAAGGCACACGCGATGGTACAAGCTCCGTAGCGGTGCGGCAGCAAGCTGGAGCCGCGGGCAAAGTCATTTCTCTTCCTTGCCTATGAAAGCATGCATAAGGCATACTGGCTCTACAACATGCACAAGGAGGAGGTAATCCTTAGTCGAGAAATCAAGTTTGACGAGCAGCATATCTACATCACCAACAACGATGTGGGCATGGTGGTTTCTCCAAAGACGAGGGTGTGATTCTGGCTTCTTGACTACGAGAAGGAGTCGGTAGACACCCAAGTTTAGGATGCGGCATCAGAGCGCGACGGTACACTAGCGATGGTCACTGACGTGGAGGACTCTGATGACAGTCAACCTGATGAGGAGATCCACCGAAAGGATCTGGCGGATGAGGCACCAAGGGTGCCAAGGTACGCACTCTCTGCAGACAACGTATCGGGCGTTTGTGAAAAATCTAATGGACGTGCTGCCCGTCCGGGCCATGTTTTGCCGGAACGGGAGAGATCCTCGAGGAGCCGTCCGGACGATGATTCATCGGAGCATGCAGATTTAAAGGGATCACAGCAGAGCGACGATGCGCCACCAAAATAGCCACGTCGCAGCGGAAGGCAGCGGAAAGTGGAGAAGCGTTTTGACGCAAGCACCGGTTGATGGATCGGCATGACGAGGTGCATGTTGGCTGCATCAACGCAGGCGACAACCATACAAGAGACGCTTGCGCGGCCCAAAGGGGATCAATGCGATACAACCACAAAATTGCAGCCGGCGCCCATCACGGAAAATGACACGTGGGAGCTGGTTGATAGGCCGAAAGATGCCAAGGTCATCGGCTCAAAATGGGTCTTCAAGACCAAGTTCACAAAGGAAGGTGTGGTTGACAAATACAAGGCGCGGCTGTTGTCGAAGGGATACGCAAAACATAAGGGCAAGCACTACGATGAGATGTTTGCTCCCGTCGCCAAGTTCACAAGCATCCGGGTGATCCTTGCCGTGACAACCGCAAAGGACATGGAGCTCCACCAAAGGGACGTTAAAACGGCCTTTTCAATGGCATCATAGACAAAGAGACCTACATGAAGGTTCCGAAGGGGGTGGAGACGCCGGAGGGCAAGGTGTGCAAGCTCCAAAAGTCTTTGCATGGGCTAAAACAATCGCCCAGATGCTGGTACCAACAGATGGACAACTTCATGGCACAACTCAGCTTCAAGCGCTGTGAGTCGGATCACAGCATGTAGGACAAGCACCTCCATTCAATCGTTGCACTCTACGTGGACGACCTGATTTTGTACTCGACCAATTTGCCAGGCTTTAGCAGCTGAAAGAGCAATTGAGCAGCAGATTTGAGAAGTCGAATATCAAGGGTTGGAGTACTACCTCGGGGTGAGCATCATGCGGAACCAAGGGGCGAGCAAGCTTGAGCTGGAACGGGCCAAATGCGTGGCCGAGGTGCTGAAACGGTACGGCATGGAGGTCTGCAAACCAGTTGGCATTCCGATCTTGGCAACCTATGATCTGAGTGTGGCAATGGTGCCACAGACAAAAGAAGAGCGGGAGGATATGGTAGGGGTGCCCTACCAATCGGCTGTGGGCAGCCTCATGTACCCCATGGTGGCGACTCGACCGGACGTGGCCTACGTGGTGGGCCAAGTGAGAAGGTACGTGGCCAATCCAGGACCACTACACTGGCATGCGGTCAAGCGCATCCTCTGCTACCTGTAGGCGACGCGACATGCACGCTTGAGGTTCGACGGCAAGGGACGGGTGGACCCCTTGCGTCTGGTCTGCTATACGTATGCAGACTACTCTAGCGATGTGGACAAGGAAAAGTCCATATCCAGCTACGTGTTCTTCCTGACCGGTGTAGCGGTCGCGTGGTGCAGCAAGAAGCAAGACTGCCTTGCCACCTCCACAGTGGAAGCAGAGTACATCGCGCTGGCCAAGGCGGTCAAGGAGGCGGTGTGGATCTGCACGTTGCTGGGGAAGCTGGGCGTGCCGCAGCTGGAGCCTACGGCGGTGCAAGAGGGCAACACCGGCTTCACTTTGCTGAACAACAACCGGACGCAGCACAGGAGGAAGAAGCACATCAACGTGTGTTATTAGTACGCACGTGACATGGTTGAAAAGAGACACGTAGTGCTGCAGCAATGCAGTACGCACAACATGCTTGAGGATTGCTTGACCACAGTGCAATCCACGGACCGGCACGCATGGCCGGGAGCATGGCCGGGATTGGGATGACCAGCTATGATAGGCTGGAGGACACAACCCATCCTCGCAGTTGGATCTAACGGCTTGAAGATTGCTCGGATGCTAATATGGAGGATTGCCCCGACAGGTTCATGAGTCACAAAATGCGATGGAAGTTGTTTCACCGGAATCGGACAAAGAAAGAAGGAGATATGGGCTTCCAAAGTTGGGGTGTGTGTGGCTGCTCGTAGAGTTGGCCGTGGTTCAACTGCTGGTGGAAAAGCCCCCGGAACGACTAACAAATGTCCATCTGGAGATTTTTCCCCGGAAGACCTGCGAGGCGTCCGGTGGATAACATCCACCGGATCCAGCAGTACAGGTTGCTACTGAGGGACTGAAGCCAAAATCCTGGCTCGAAGTCCGAAACTCGGTAGTATGTTTCGTTGCTCGGGGACAGTAAAAAATCCGAGTACAGGTCCTCGGACAAGTTTCGAACCATATCAATTCCCATCACCAAACTCTATGATTAACTCATCGAAACACAGCCCAAAGGCGCAAGGGGCACCATCTCTATGTGTAGCGACATGTGTTCCTTTGGAAATGCGTTTTGATGGGTCCTTGATGTGTGAGGGCGCCTCGGCGGGCGGACGACGAGGTGCGCGCCGCCGACTGAGCGGCTGGATTGAAGTGCCGCGCTTTGGCTGACGTAGCGGGAGCTACTGTGATCCGAATGGATTTGGTTTGGTGCCTTGGGAGGCTTGTCACTAGTCACTATAACTCGTCGGTTCACGTCCATGTAAAAAAAACTAATGCAAAATTGTGTTGTTCCCTTCGTAAAAGTGCCTGTCTGACAACTCTCTTCCACTCACAGAAACATAGCATGAGGTGACCAGAAAGCTCACGCTTAGACTCAGAACCCGCACACCAGAAGTAGCCGTGAACAAGTGCAGACCATTCAGGCCACGTTGGAAGTGCCACCACCTGGGCCGTAGTTTCTGACACGCGTGTGCATGTGTGCGTGCGTGTGTGCCTGCATGCGTGCGTGCGTGCGTGCATGCGTGCGTACGTGCGTACATATGTGCGTGCGTGCGTGCGTGCATGCGTGCGTGCGTGCGTGCGTGTGTGTGTGTGTGTGTGTGTGT
>SZWC01022182.1:21974-33212 GCA_023375785.1 Penium margaritaceum | reverse complement strand
TATATCTATATCTATATCTATATCTATATCTATATCCATATCTATATCTATATCTATATCTATATCTTTATCTATATCTATATCTATATCTATATCTACATCTTCATCTATATCTATATCTATATCTATATCTATATCTATATCTATATCTATATCTATATCTATATCTATATCTATATCTATATCTATATCTATATGTACATATTTGTGTCCTTATGAACATATGAAACCACATGTTTCCAAATAAATTTAGATTTTTCTTGTACCTAAGTGTAATATGTATTAATAGCTCTATATTGTTTTTCTGTCTTCTAAAGTTTCTTGACTTTTATCTTGTCAAATGAATGTCACAATATATACATCCATTGACATTGGGTCTTTATCTATATGAGTTTTTGTTTTTTATTTCATACGCCATTTAGATATGTTATAATACCTTTGAATGTATCTTTCCTTGTAATTATGTGTATGAACACATTTTAATGTATGGAGATTTTTTCTTGTTAACATCATTAGTTTTTTGGTAAATAAACCCTCAAAATTTAATATAATTTGAGCCTTGTTTTATAATTATGTTTACATTTATTATCCTTATCACTAATATATACTCAAGTTTTTTCTTTTGGAAAAGTAGTGTAAACGCTGGAAAGGGCCTTTTGTTATGTATCAATTTTCATATAATTTTATTGAATTTATGATGAGATTTATAACCTTTTTTGGATTATAACTTGAATTCCATTATTTATGCATGTTGAATTTTGATATGTTAGTAGATACGTTCATGTTTTTCATATGTTATTCTTTTAACTAGCCAAAGTTTATGATTTGGGTTTTCCCGTTTAAAAGGTTAATTTTTAAGTGCATTGTATCATGAGTTATTTGAATTGAGTAGCAAAATCCACAGATGCTTTTAGTTAGAATAATAGTGTAGTTTTCAGTAGTTTGGTGGAATTTTGAAGGACATATAAGGAGATGAAACTTCGAGATGAATAAGAATTGTCTTTTACGACTGATTTCTTCTGTTAATAATATTTTTCTGTCGACTTTGAGTTGTTAGTTCTATTCGTTTTGAGGTAAATATTTTTGGCATTGTGTTTTGTGTCTGAGAACTCCCTGGAATCCTTTCGTATGAATATCATGGTTTTCGACACATATTATGAATTAAGAAAGGAAGACTTTTTTGCTCGGTTTGATTGTCGCGCCAACCTCGTTCTGAATACCACCTCTCGCTGTTGAGTCCACTATACTCGCTTGCCGGGTACTCCGTTTGCGAGACTCGAATAACGATACATTGTGCAGCAGGCAATGATTGAGATAGGTTCTATTTGCAAACGTCTCATATCTTGCTGGTTTGCTGTCTCATTTTCATTTGTTTTAGAGTAAGTTCGACAACTAGTCATGTTTTTCTTATCGATCTGCCGTCCCGAGCAGCGAGCTGAGCCCTTGTCACGGCGAGGATTCACCAACCGGCAGGACAGCCGGCAATCTCGATTCGCGAGTGTTTGCGACGGGCCCTCGCGTTGGTCGGTGCCCAGATCCGGGCTGCCTGACTGATGGATCCGGCAATGCGGGTCCTCGCGCTGGGACATTGGCTAAACCCGGGCCCCGGCGTCAATTTGACCTATAATCTTACATTCAACGATGTTCGAAAGATGGTTGTGTTAAGTGGTGTGATTGCTACGTTGGTGTCAAACTACAATATGATGAAGACGCCACTATATTTTAAACACTATATGGAAAGCAACAGATTTTACAGTTTATTCCCTGGTCCACATCCACCTGGAGTTGTCTTGTATACAAGCCAAATGAATAATGTCAACTAGCCCTTAAGTAGTGTAAAGGGCTTGGCATGCAATGTAGTACATTGGCATGCGCATGCCATTTTTTAGCTCTAGCAAGGAGGGGAGCTAACTGCTGTACAATACTTCATGACTACCCTCGTCAAGGATTCCTCTAGCTGACTGGGCAAGAATAATGCACCTTCAGCATGAGGCGTGCACCACATCATCATCTAAATGCATGGACCTTGGGCCCTTCAATCTTAATGGGCCAATCTGTACAAGCCTTAGAAGGCTACTAGTCAGCGGATGTGATGCAACTGTATGGCAAGATCAATGGTTGTCAGGGAAAAGCCTGAAAAGTAAGAAACCTAAAGACCTTTGTGAAGCTTCACCTAAAGATCTGACGGAGCTTCCTTAAGGAAGAAGATTCACCCTAGTGTAGCACAGATGCCAGTAACAAGTCTGAACTATGGAAGCTTCTCCTAGAAGGAAGCTTCCCATGAGTAAGGCACTAGAGGCAACAAACCTATAGGCCACTTGAAGGAAGCTTCTCCTTTAGGTGGTCAACATACCAGGCCCACAAGTACAAAAGACAGAGCTCCTCCCAATTCAGATTCATCTCTGCACTTTGCAAAAACTTAGGTCTGCTCAAGCCTTTCACTGTGGAGTCCCAGACCAAGACTTTGCTAAGGATCCCTATTGGGGGTCCCTGGGGGTCCATATAAGCCAGGCAAGGCCTGCCAGATGAGGTGGAGGCTGCCCTACAGGCCACTCAACCTCAAGACTACGCCAAGACCCTTGCTATGACGACCGACAAGGTGTAGCAAGGCATTTTCGCTTTGTGGGAAAAGAGCCATGCTAGCCTAACTTGCCTAGGATTTCCATGTACCATAGCTGTACTTTGTACTTATCAAGATTCTGTGTTTCTCCCATCCAAGCTTTCTAGTCCTTTCTCTTGCTATTGTAAAAGCTGCATTGCTTATCACTTTGAGAACCTTCCAGCATGGGTCTTGAACCTTACTACCTGTCACACAAATCCACATAGTATCAGAGCTGTAGGTGGTACTATCTATAGAGTAGAGCAACAATATCAATATGCTAGGTTTGTGGTGGAGATGTTCCCCATAAGCTCTATGCAGGCGCTAAGTTAGAGGCGGAGGTGACACCACTTCACGCGCATGAGCGGCGTTCCACCTACACACCAAGCAAGAGAAACATAGAAGAGGAGAATGCTCGGTCAGCTTCTCCTACAATTGATGATCAATCAGCTTTGCATGTCATATCCATGGGCCAAGAGGAGGGGCAATCTATTGTAGACCACGCACAATGCCAAGCCGAAGAGGTGCAATGCTTGGTTGAGGAGGCGCAACGTCAAGATATGGAGTAGGATGGAGAAGCGGGCAAGTTTCATATTAATGCTCAAGAGCACACTCATCAATGAGATTAGCTTATCCATGCTGCTCAAGAATCACAGATGTAATAGCTACAATAGTAACATGCAGCTCAAGCAACCCAAATTGCACAACCTTAGTAGTAGCCTGCATGGACTTAGCAACAATAGCTTCAACAACAACAGTTTCAATACCAGTAGCAACAGCGACTATAGACACTTTGGCAATCTGATTCACCAGCCTTGTCTACACATCTACCTCAAGCTAGCCCTCCCTTCAATCATGCAACCTGCCATACCTCCAAAGGTGCATACGGCAACACCACCACGTGGAGGCATGCAACAGTCGTTTGTGGCTCAACAGCCACATCGTGTTTTTGATATTGCCACCTGTGACAGAGTACCAATCGATTCACCAAGCACAAATACCACAACCCCACATGGACTGGTGCACAACGAGCACCAGTCCATGTGGGAGCAGCACTACCACCACATGTCATGCAACTTGTGGTACAAGGCTTTGTGGTTGTCCCACAAGCGACTACACAAGGCAAGGTATATCAAGGCCTAGAGGACACTGTGTCCCCAGTACAAACCTCACTATAACTGTATAAGATCAAGGTTGAAAAATTCAATTGCGTTAGATTTCCACACTAGGTGCACAAGTTCAAAAACCCTGATACACAACTGATTGAAATTCTACAACAGCTACCACACGCCTCCACTCCCAAGGCCGTTATTTTGCATGGTGGAGAATTTTAAGTCCATCACTCGAGTTGCTTTCACTGTGCTTGACAACCATATAACTCCTCGCATTGAGTAGGTCATACAAATGTACGAGGAGAATTCTGGGTAAGCTTGTCAAGCATGGCCCTATCTACTAAGGACCAACGTGTCCAATGACTCCACATTCAAATCCCGTCTCTTGGCGGAATTGACGCACATCAACCTCAACAACTTGGACAATATCGAGTCCTACATCAACATGGACGAGTTGCTTTGCAATAAACTTGCGGTGACAGATGCTCCAGTCATAGAGCATGTATTTGTGACCTTTCTACTAAACAAAATGATTGGGGACTAGGAAGACGCCCGAAAGGTAGTCAAGTTTGAGCATAAATCCGAGTTCACAGAAGCATACATTGAAATGTACTTCTGAATGATCAGCATGACCAGCACTAGACAAGAAAGACGGAGAGAATAATTTTCAATGCAAGTTATCAGGGCATGAACACTGCCATGTCTTTCCCCCAGCCTGCACGAAACAAACTTTCCACCAATCACTTTGCATACATCCACTCGTTTGGCCAGTCTTGCCTGAACACCAACAAGCACAGTGCATATGGCTAAAGCGCCGGGTCACGTCCTACTATTGAGCATCATTATAATAGGAAGATTTGGTAGATGAAGCAAGTGCGTAGAAAAAGGATGTAGGACAAGGAGCAAGCAAAGTGATAGAAACATTACATTGTAAACAAACATGGTTGAAAGGGAGAGAAGAAGGAAGCACGTATTCACTAGAAGCAGCTAAGAAAGGCAAGAACATGGATGCCAAGAAGTAGGATAGAGGTAAATGGAAGTAGTTTGACTACACGGGATCAATATTCTAGATCTCAAGAAGAGAAAGTGATCAGCTGGTCTACTCCACCTGTGTGTGGTACCTGGACAATGGTGCACTTCGCACATCACACATGAAAAGCCTGTCTCTATGAACTTGAACACTAATCCAAAGGCTTTGTTGCAGTGGCGAATAAGCAAAAAATGCTCATATCACGAGAAGGGAAGATGACGATGACTGGGTACAATGGCGGTCAACTGAAGTCTGAGGATGTGCTGTACATACTTGAGATCTTGGTGAATTTCCTCTCACTAGGGCAGCTCATGAATAGGGGTGCACACATCATTATTAATGGACAATATGTCACGTTGAAGAGGTGTGAAGGTGAGACCTTTGCAGAAGGCCTCCTTCTTGCTCAGGGGATGATTGAGCTAGACTTTGAAGCACTACCTCGGAGAGGAGGGCCAGGTACGCCCTTCGCAACAGGTATTCTCCACCAAGATTCTGGTCCAGGCCTTGATTTATAGCACAAACGACTTGGCCACATCAGCAAGAAGACTGTAAGGACAATGAAAAATCACGAGCAGGTCAATAGAATTGATGTAAAGCACAACAAAAGCAAGGATGAAGGAGAGTCCTGTGAATACATTGTGCAGGCCAAACTACCACGGCAGATGTTATGTTTTCTGTGGTTATGAAGTGCGACGTCAGCCAGAAGCTGAAGCTGGTCCACACCAAAATATGTGGACCTCTACCAACAGCCACTGACCATGGAGGGCATCGATACTTTCTGCTCTTTATCGATGATGCCACAAGGATGGTGTGGAACTATCCTCTGCTTACAAGAGAGGAAGCTCCATCATGCCTTTTCAAGTGGCTTGTAATGCTCGAAATGCAAAATGATAGGAAACTACACTCTGATGGTGCTTGCATGTACACCAACACAGAGTTTTCTAACCAACTCAAGGATCTAGGCATTGTGCAATTCTCTACGTCATACAATTCTCCATGTCATACAAACCGTAGGAGAATGGCAAAGCAGAGAGAGAAAACAATACGATGCAAGGGACATTGAAGTGGATGCTACTAGGTATGTAGTTCGATAATCTATGGTGGCCATTTACACTTGTGGGTATGCAACCGCGTACCACAAGTGTTGCTAGAGGGCATGGCAAGTTTCGAGGCATGGCATGATGACAAGCCTAACATCTCCATGCTACGCACCTACGGATGCATGACCCTATTCCATCTCCCAAAGGGATGTTGGTGTCTTCCTCGGACATAGCCCTAATATGAAGGGGTTAGATTTCTACAACGTGGACTCGTATCTGATTATCACCACGAGAGAAAACGTTTTTTCTAGAGCCTGACGTGCTCTTCTTAGGAGGCTAGGAAATAAAGTGAGCCCGTCCTTCTCCAAACATTCAACAACTCTCATGTGGAGACACTTGAGGAGGAGGAAGCACACAATACGCCAGTTACCCTTCTTGATCTGGATGAGGTGGATCAGTAGCCAGTGGACCCGCGTATAGCCCTTGATGCTTGGCGAAAAAAACACATCTCCATTGACCATCAGCCTCTCCTAGTAAAAATGACAAACCCGAGGTGGTGAGAAGGTCAGATGGTTCACATCTGATGTGGAAACTATAGAAGGAAGCTACCATGCACGGTAGGTGTCTCACACGCCTTTTGCAGAAGCAGTTGCAACAAGAATAAGAGTAATACATCAAAGAGGCAAACATGTCTCTCACAACCTACCCCATCTACAAGGAGGCAGATGGTGTCCCAGCTGAATTAACCACCACACACCATGCTATTCTTGTCTCGATGAGCATGCTCCCGCCACAGCCAAAATCTCTATGAGAAGCACTATACGGTGAGGATGTTGCAAAATGCAAAGAAACACCTCACATGGAGTACCAAAACCTTACGGATCAAGGAATTTGAAAGATCACGGAGCTTCCACCTGCTTCTTGACCAGTGGATGTGCATTGGATTTTTCCCGTCAATACTACTCTTGTCTTTACAAGCACGCTTCTACCAGACCAAAGACTCTGAAAGAAGCACTATAGGACAAGCATGTAAAGTATAGCTTGACGGAGATTACCAGAGTTTCATGGATCAAAGAACTTGGAAGCTCACGTAGCTTTCATCTGGATCTCAAATAGTGGGTTTAAAGTGAGTGTTTTGATTGAGACAGAAGCCGATGGGAGCATAGACAAGATCAAGGCTTGTCTCATAGCAAATGGACACATGCAACTTGAGGGACAAGAGTTTTTTGAGACCTACGCTTCCATGAGTCATTAGGCCACCGCTTGCATCATGCTTGCATTTGAAACTGTGATGGACTACGAGGTGTCGTTGGTTCCCCCAAAAGATGTCTTTCTTCATAGCGCGATGGATACGACCGTTAGCATGAAGCAACATGAAGGCTACGAGAATGGGAGTTGTGGAGTGTGCAAAATGGTAAAGAGACTTTATGTACTAGAGCATAGTCCCTCATTTTGGTACAAGAAGCTACTAATAATGTTGGAGTTATTAGATTTTGAGCCTTAAGCCTACAACATCTGCCTTTTCTTGCATTGGCTATCACTCGACACAAAGCCAAACTACTATATGGCTAGTCTATGTCAACGACCTTCTCATCATCGGTCCATCGGTAGATTCCATCAAAGCCACAACAACCGCCATGGCGCAAAAAGTCAATGTGACGCTCATGTCCAGTTTTGAGTTTCACCCGGGTATGAACATTGAAAAGGACCATGAAGTATGCACATTTCACTTAGTTTTACAGCCCTCTTCTAGAAAGGTCTGTGATAATTTTGACGTCCCTAACCGCCACGTACCAAAACCTCTATCACAACAACAGCTAATACATTAGGGATAGAGGGGGAGGATTGAAACCGACGACCGCATGGGAGTCAGATCCTTGATACACAGAGCGAGTTACACACGTCCAGATCTACAACGTTGCGTGAGAAACTTGGTACATGGAAATGAGACTTGTAAATAGAGAGTATGCAAGGAGCTAGGCACAACTCTTGGATACTTAAAAACAACAGGGGACGCCAGTCTTACCATTGTGACGGCGGCCAGCTTTGACCTTCAATGCTACATCAATAAAGATTTTGGGGGAACAAAGGAAGACTGTTGGAGCACGACAGGTTTTGTGTACTTGCTTGGTGGAAGGGCAATATCTTCAACCAGCAAGCAACAGAACCTTATCTCACTCAGTTCTACAAGATTTGAGTATGTGGCCGCCACTTCAGCAGCACACGAGGTCACCTACCTTCACAACTTCCTAAAAAAAACAGATTTGCTCAAGCACAACCAAAAACAATTGTTTTGAAAATAATTCTACAATAGACCTGAAAAACTCGACAAAACCTCATGGCCAAACAAAGCACATCAAGTTTCCTGGTCATTGGATTCGTTCCAGGGTTCAAGAAAACATGATCAAACTCATGCATGTGCCAGGCACTAAGCAAGTGGCTGACTTTCTGATGAAAAGCATCCCAAAGAACGTCTCCTAGAGGTGTACGGAGTAGTGAGGTCTCACCTGAAAAGCCCTCTCAGAGTATATGCAGAAGAAACTGGTCATGGACGGGATCCAAAAGTGAAACACACGAAGCTCTGCCATCGCGCAAGCCTGCTTAGCGCACATGGATATCACATGATTCACATGGTGCACAAGAAAACATGGACTGAAGCTAGAGTTTCCAAAGCAGCAAGGTCTCTAGCAGCAGGTTGCAGTTCAATGAATCAACGTGGCTATCGTGGACCCCGAGACGATATGGGAAGTTTTGCAAAGCCGACTCCATAACGCACGTCTACAGAAC
This sequence comes from Penium margaritaceum, assembly GCA_023375785.1. Classification (NCBI taxonomy): domain Eukaryota; kingdom Viridiplantae; phylum Streptophyta; class Zygnematophyceae; order Desmidiales; family Peniaceae; genus Penium; species Penium margaritaceum. The sequence goes on along the minus strand of SZWC01022182.1, from coordinate 24,644 downwards.
AACAGAAATGTTTCAGCGGCTTCAAGCTTGTTGCAATAGCCTCGAATAAATTGCAATGGATTCATCACATTTGAGAAGGACATAAGTCTGATGTATGGCTCCACACTGTACAACATCAGCAACATTTCATGCTAGAGGATCTGCCGGCAAAGCAGAATCCCTCACTTTAAAGACTAGACCTTTCATAACTATGAAGTCTTATTGCAACCTTGAAAATGAGGACGAGTAACAGCCAAGCATCGGAGGAAAAGAAAAGAGCATGGCCACTGAATTGCAAGCAGCCAAAGCAAATGGCGCAGCCTGCGCAACAAGCACAGCTGCACGATCAGAACGACCACAACAAGGATGAGGAGGGGGCAAGTGAGCAACAAAGGGAAGGAAAAAGAAGTGAAAGGCAAGGGAGCGGACAAGCAGCCATTGAGCTCACGGCTGCTTGCACAAAAGCATCAATTCTGATGGCAGCAAGAAAGGGGGAGCAAGAGCAGGCCCCACTCGCTAAGCATGGCCAATGCAAGAGAGAGAGAGTCCAGGGCACAGCAGAAGACAAGACAAAACTTGCGATGGAAGAAAAAAAGGCTTTCTTGAAAGATGGGAGGTGCGTGAGACGCCTCTTCAAGACAACAGTAGAAGGAGTTTTACCTGCAAGATCATGCGGCAGACACCCCCATGATCATGGAGAGTCCAAGAAAGAGGTGAAACAAGTCGGCCGACGCGAAAGGACAACGTAAGATGGCGAAATTGCACCTACAAAATTTATTGCTGGTATCGAGCAGAACGGGGCCTTGCTTTCACCGGCAAAACTGAGGCTTCTGATTGTTGGATGTGATGTAATAGCATGACAAGATTAATGGTCGTCAGAGGAAATCTTAAAGAGAAAGCAACTTCTTTGTGAAGTTTCACCGAAACACTTGATGAAGCTCCCTTAAGGGGGAAGCTTCACCCTAGTGTATCAAGGATTCCAGTAACAAATTTGAACTACCGGAATATTCAAATGGAAGGAAGCTTCCCTTGAGCTAAGCACAAAAGGCAGCAGACCAAAACCAACCAAAGGAAGCTTCTCCTTCAGGCAGTCAACTTGTCAGGTTCACAGGTATGGAAGGTAGAGCTCCTCTCAAATCAGATTTTTCTTAGCACTTTGCACTTTGCAAAAAAATCAGCTCTACTCAAGCCTCTGACTCTGGAGCACCACACCAAGACTCTGCTAGAGATCCCTTCAAGGCCCCTTTAAGCCTGGTAAGGCCTGCCAGCATGGACGGAAGCTACCCCGGAGGCCAGTCAACCTGAAGAATGTACCAAGACCCTTGCCTCAACAGCCTACAAGGCCTAACAAGGCGTTACCCCTCAGTGGGCCAGGAGTTGTGCTAGCCTTGCTTGCCTGGGATTTTCATGTACCATGGTTGTACTTTGTGCTAGCCAAGTTTTTATGGTTTTCGCATCCAAGCTTTCTCGTTCTGTATCCTCATATTGTAGAAGATACAGTACTGATCACTTTAATATCCTACTAGCAAGGGTCATGACCCTTGCTGGCTGTTACACAAATCATTTCTTTTTTCAATTTGTCGTAGGACTTTTGAAGTCATGAAATTCACTCTTCTTATTCACCTTTCAATCTAACAATTGAAAGACCGTAGCATGCGTTTACGTCTGGAGCCTTGTTTATTGATTGTCGATTCACATCAAAATTTTAATGATTGTGTTTCACTCATGAATGGTGGACAATAGGATCATTGAATCAGTTATGCTAGGCCATTGGTGTGTTCTTTGAGTTCAACTGGGATCGTTGAAGAATATGACAATCATTCACACCTTAAAGGATTAGCATGGAGTGTCAGAATATGCTACCTCAATGAATCTAAGGCACAAAACCCACAAACCAAGCAAGGATGTTGGTAATCTCCAACACGGTTGCGTCACGCTCACGCACAATCAACCAGACACTTGTGGTTTATATGATTATGGTCATTTGCATACAACATCCAGTGTTGATATTGTGATCCCTTGGCTCTTACCAAGAGGAGACATGTACAACTCGTGTATGTTTTTCATTAGTGTTGGTGAGCCTTCCCTTTACAAGAGCTATTCTTGGGTCGATTAACCGGGCTTCCTTGCAAAAAACATCTCGGTCCACACAATTCTTCCCATGTCATTTGGACATTATCTAATCCGAGGGGTTGTTCCCAAGGTGGTACCTCTCCACGACGTTATCAATACGTGCAATCCAAGACCTAGACATCAGTCCTCTCGATTTCCAACCATTTGTTCATAGCCATGCATAGGTCTACCAAACCTCTTTTAGCAACCATGGATTTGTTGGCTGAACTCAATCAAGCTCCACCAAGACCATGCAACTTGCATGCTAGCTTTATCTTAGGGTTGGGAGGCACCAAGGCCCTAAGGCATGGTTCCTAGCACTCTTTTTTCCTTTCAAAGATTGCACTAATAATTGAAGGCAGCTTCATTGGTCGTCTGGCACACGTAACTGTCATCTATGTTCGTCATAAGACATGACAATGATCCGACCTAGATCATATTGGTTTCCACCACCATCCCCTTATTTTTGTCTCAATTGGGTACTGTCGGTTACTACTCACATTCCTATCAAAAGAACATTGCTTTTAACTAGGTTAGCTGACATAACTGATCTCAACGACCCTGGGTACTATCCACAAA
>SZWC01022181.1:17466-34304 GCA_023375785.1 Penium margaritaceum | reverse complement strand
AAGGCAACCGCACTCATCGGAATTTGTGACAAGCAAGCTAGCAAGCACCGCATCCCAACTACTTTGACCAACAAATGAGGAGAAGGACATGGCAGCTCATGTAAGCAACCTCATCAAGCAAGTGCGAAAACATGCTGACTACTTTCACGAGCAAACGAAAACAAACACAAAGCCTAAAGATACTTAAAATAATAACAATAGTGAAATAAACATGAACCGAGACCCATGGCGCTGTTCTCAGAAGTTGGTGGCAAGAACTTGTGAGAGAATGCAACAAATTGTCTTACACGGTGTTGTGAAACATGCTTCTGTCAACACCTGGGACTCACCTACGGCTAATACAGAGGCAGCACGTCTCACCACGATCAGCTGATGATGTGGCTCTTGTTAAACACGGCCTGGCTCCGATCCCAAATGACGTGGCATCTCTGACAGACGACGTGGCACCTCTGACAGATGACGTGGCACCTGTGACGGATGGAGGAGCACCTCTGGCAGTTGACATCGCACAAGAAGGCACGGCAACAGCAGCAGAGGGCCTGGGAGCTGTGACGGGTGACATGGCTGGGTTTGGCATTGGAAGGGTCTAGGGTGCGGTGCGGGTCTAGGGTGCGGTGCGAGCCTAGGTGATGCTTCCCGCTGTTGCTGTTGCTGCTGCTGATGATGATGAAGCTGACGATAATGCTTGCTGCTGCTGCTGCTGCTGCTGCTGCTGCTGCTCCTGCTGCTGTTGCTGCTGCTGCTGCTCCTGATGCCACTGCTGCCGCTGCTGCTGCTACTGCTGCCGCTACTTGTGGTGCTGCTCCTGCTCCTCCTGCTGCTGTTCCCACCAATGCTGGTGCCGCCAATGCTCATTCTGCTGCTGCGGCTGCTGCTTCCGCTGTGCCTGCTGCTTTTCTTCCTCCAGTTGCACCACTCGCCCCGCTGTCGCCTCGCTCACGTCGGTCCTAATCGGAGGGGGGGGGCGGGGGGGGGGAGGACTTCTTCGTGTGAAGCAAGGTAACAGAAATAAGGTCTTGCGGACCATCTGGAGTCCGCACGCGCGAGCGGGGCTGGATAACGGCGCCGGACGTAACGCTCGTCCGGATGCTCTTGGGGGAAACGGGTGCAGACCACACGTTTTCGTCGGACAAAGATCTCCTCCTGCGTTCGCTTCGAATTGTGCAAATGGGTAGAAGCAACGCGGACAATCCAAACTGGTCAGAGCATAGGAACACAAAAACAACCAGGGGTCGTCGGACAAAGCAAACGATCCGGAGTTTACGCATGCGTGAACTCGACAAACAGCGACCTCTTACAGATCCCTGACAACAAAAGCCAGCTAAAAGAAATGTTTACTGAACGGTGCCCAGAAAACAAAAGAAATATCCTCCTACATTCCGCTCTACAACAATGGCCAAGGAAATGGCGGCACATGATTCGGAATTGACACGACCATAAACATTTCAAAGATACATCCACATTTCAAATCAAAGGGGAACGGTTCCCCTTTGATACGGTTCAAAACACAGTAATGTTGTTTAAGCTCTTTCCATGCTCATACTTCACAAGTCAAGCATGAAGAGGTTCACATTCATATAAGGCAAAACGTATATGCTGAACTGGTAAAATTTGAATGGAATAACAGAATTTTGAAAACATTTCGCACTTATGTAGTTTTAATCATTAAATATAGTTCATGAACAAACTTAAAACAAAGTTTATGGGTGCTCCATTCAATTCACGAATTCAAAGCCTCATTTTGACTGCCTTCTTCAACAGAACTATAACAAAATGTTGGGGACTTGAAGGAAAACTACGAGTGTACTTTTGAGGTTTTCACATTGTCCCAAAGTTGACCAAATAGTATTGTCTCATTGCCACATACTTGGAAGATTATGTCAACCTTTTCAGAAAGTAGCCAAAGTATTCATGAAATTCTCAAATGGAACATCAAGAGGTAAGGAAGTCTCTAAAAATTCCAGCAAATCATTTGAGTCTAACTACAATAATTGTTATGAAGTGGGCCACAAATGTAGTGAATGCTTTTTTGTAACCATATTCTGAGTGCTTGCGTACGTCAAGGAAAGAAAGATTCTCCACCTTAAAGTTAGAAAAATTAAAGCATCATGAGAACAATCTAAAGTAGTCGTCAATCTGATGATTAACATCCTCGAGATTTTCTCAAGGCTGCCAAGACACTTTCTAAAGTATGCCACAACTTGCCTCATCATTGATTTCAAAGATCTCCTTCATGACTTGTTTTGTATCCTTATCAATTTCTATTCGAGTTGACATGAGTAGGTACATACGAAAGAGTTTCTCCCTAAAGAGCTTCATACAAATGACGTAGAGAACCAAGTGGACCTCCATGCCATACCTTCACAAATGCTTGAAAAAGAAAGGTACATGTATCTCTTAAAAAAAATGCCCAAATTTTGAGATATTACTTGGAATAATTTTATACTTGAAACTTCACAATTGTTGGATTGAAGAGGACTCCATCACAAATTGTTTCAATGTGGTACTCGTTTATGCTTTTCAACTTCTTACTTCATCATCACGTGGATCTTCTTAAGTTTTTGATTGGTCTTGCCTCATGTTTTGTGTGATTCTTGATGTTAATCTTTTAACTTCTGAAGGGCCTTGGAGTATTCCATGAACATCTTTCATAGGTGTTTTGCACATGCTTTTGAAGGTTATGAATTTCCATGAGAGCTTCCCAGTCAAGGACTCAAGTAACAACTATGATTCATGTCCCTCACATACAATTTCGAGTAGTTTCTCAATTTTCATTTTCTTCCACTAGATTTTCTTAGGATTCAAAATATAAGTTATATGTTTGGATAAAGAGCTGACAATTATGCTTAATCACGAGACCCCACCATTGTTGGCTCATGCATCTTTACTCTCTATCACAACTCATTGAGGATGGGATTTTGTGCGGCCTAACAACGTTGTTTAAGAATATTTGTATTCGATGTTTTGATACCATTTGAAAGATCTCTTGACGGGCTCATTTCTTCAACAGTTACATATTAAAACTTGGTTTAAATGTTTTTAAATCCCACTTCTTCACGACAAGCTTTCTTGATTAACATTTGTACTATAACAACTCTTTAGGATGGCAGCATGCAAACACTCTAAAAATCAACCATGCATCAATCTTCCACTTTTTATCTTGTATGTAACAAAGTACACTTGTTACTGCTTATAGTAATACTTGAGTGAGATGTTCCTGAATTGTGCTGATTTGGCTACCTTCTACTTATGAATTGAAAACATGTTGACATACTGAACTACGATAAATGTCACAATTAGAACCCAAAAGGTTCCCATAGGATTCCCTTTGATAACAAAGTTATTGCTTTTTTTGTTTCATTTATCATAGGGGTAATTGTTTGAAGTTTTTTAATCTATATTGAAGAGTGTGATGCATTCAATCACAACATAAAGTAAAACAATATTCTGAATTGGGGCGTGTGATGAGATTTACTTATGTGGAAAGCCTATAAGGAGGGTTTTGCAAGTGGCCCTCATTCTTGCCTGAGTATGTTATTGCTTCTTTTTTTAATCTAGTGTTCAATCCACCAATTTCTAGCGCCTTCTTTACATTTTTCCTGTGGAGCGTATTGGTTAAGTGCACATCTGAAACTTTCATTCAACGATTTGACCAATGCCATTACGTTTTTTCGTGATTTCTTGGTTTCCTTGTGGTTTTTTCTGTTTCTCTCTGTCTATATCTCTCTCTCCCTCTCTCTCTCTCTCTTCTTCAATAGAAGATTTTTGACAAGCAAGTATAGTCATCTATACAACAATATATTACAACTGTGGCTTGGTGTAAAACATATACCAGCATACCCACAATGGGAATGAATCTGTGGCAATCGCGGTAATATCTTTAAGAGACTATCACTCTCCGAAACCTCAGAAAAATTGGCGATCTACTTATTTCCTCTCTAGATGGTGTTTGTTGCTAGACCTGTGGGTGCCTTTGTGGTGTTTGACAAGCTCCTTGCAACACAAGTAGCAGCATCAAACAGCGGCAACGACATTGGTGGCCATGATTGCATCGCAGACGAGAGAGGCGGCCGGACAAGAAGGGCGGCGGCCGTAGAATAGGGGTGGCGGTCGCAAAACAGGGGCAGCGGCCACAAAACAGGGGTGGCAACTGCAATAAAAGCAGCAAAATTGAGAGTAGGAGTGGTAGGAGCACTAGGGGCTTGATGCGGCACTCGTTGCCTGAGTGATGTGAAGTTTTGACGGCGTGCCAAGCTTCAAATATTCAAATTTGTCCCGACATTCTGAGGCATTTCTCCCATTACACTTGCTGATTGCCGCCCTCCCACTCATTACCTGTTGCCAGCATGAGCTGTCGCCTCACTAGAGGATCAACGTTCAGATTTTTCATTGTGTTCCCGTTCTCAGAGGACGACAGAAATATTCCTCCCTCTCGTCTCCTCAAGCGCTCAAGGCCGTCTCGGTGTCCAAGGGACAATAGAGGAGACCAAAAGAAAGAGCTCCGCAGGCTGAGTCCTTTACTGGCAACTGTTGTTGTGACTACGTTGGTCATAGTCGCTCCCCTCTGTAATGCTCTAGTGAGTGTAGCAAGATCCCTTGACTCAGGCTTGATCTATTGTTTTCTTTTCCTCCCCTTTTCCAGGGTGCCAACTTTGCTCCTTTTGATCAGCTAAAACTACAACAAGTGGAAACCAAACCTGAGCATAGGGCCGAGAGCAAACATGTTCGCTCTCTAGAGCAGAGCCTCCGGTCTCTATCCTTCCTTGAGAAATTCTTTGCTTCGAAACCCTGCATGTAGTAAAATTGAGATCCATGGGTCATAGTGTGAACCATGGCCCAAGTTACTGCCTCAGCCCCGTCTTCCTGATCATCTTTAGAGATCAACCGTGAGTAATGAACCTCCACTATCTTCTAGATTCTCTTTTTTCTACGGAGGCAGGACGTTAAATGCTGGCATAGCAATATCTGCTGTGCCAGTAGGCTTCAGTATTCCAACATGCTTTGTTATCCTACAAGACTCTACTGTGACAATAGACTCTGCTCTGTCAGCATGGTTTGCTGTGCAAGCAATCTCTACTGCTCCAGCCGGCCCGAGCATACCAACAGGTTCTGCTGTGCCAACAATCCCTGAGGGTTTCACCTTGCCTCTCCTCAGCGACCAATCAAGGTGATGTGCTCCACCTCCCGATGGGCATGCCCTCTGGTTTGGACGAATCTTCCATGTAGCTTCTCTGGGTTGCTTTGCAGAGGGCAAGTTGTCGCTCAGCAATGGGGCCAGTGGTCCATTTGAGGCGATGGGCAAGCAAAGTTGGGATGACGAGGAACAATAGAAAGTTGAATGCACTGAGGAGCGGTTGGCTTGGGAGGAGGAAGGAGGTTCTAGTTTTGCACGTGCTTCTGAAGATGAGGTGCAGATTAGGAGGAAGAAGGGAAGGCCAAGAAAGAAGGGTGTCTCTTCCTTCGAGATTTAGGCTGAACTGGTGGAGGAGGTTTTTTTGGCAGCAGGCCAAGAGCTGCCTCCTGTGAAGAGCTGCTTGGAGGCCGTCAAGGGTCCAAAGGCAGAGGAGACAGCGACTTCTTCCATTGAATCTCTTCTTAGTGGAAGGAACAAGTGCACTGATTTGGCTTTCTCCAAGGCAAAACTCATTCATTCGAAGGATGATCATGCTGTGATAGAAATTCTTGAGTAGACAATCAGGTTGGTGTGGAAGAAGAGGAGGACAAAGAAGAAGGGGTTGGATGCGTTGAAGAAGGAGAGGGTGGCTTGTGAGGAGTGGTTGTTACTGAAAGAGGTAGAGGCATTGCAGCTCGCAGATAAGAAGCTTGTTGGGAGTGAGGGATCGGCACTAAAACTAGACAAAGATGTTGTATTGCGCAACTTGGCCATGCTGAGATGGTTCGGCTTCACTCAGGAGCAGCTGGTCACTTTGGCAAAGTCGTCAGACTACTACAAGCACCTGTCAAGACCGAGTGGCCAAGTAGGTGCTCGACTCGAGACACTCCGGTCTAGAGACGTTGACACCGCATCTGTCAAGCTGCTTCACCACTTCATGGATGCATATATTGAGCACACCTTGATGCCAAAGTTGGAGTTTTTAACATCCAAAATTGGGAGATCTTAGCTCAAGGCCATGATGAAGAGGTACACGGCTCTCATCAGCATTTCTCTCCCGATAATGAGGCAAAGTCTGGCTGTTTTGACAAAGGAAATAGGGAGCAAGAAATCTGCCATGGAGGTCGCAAGTAAAAGTCTTGGGCTCCTTGGGACAGATAATGTCCAACTTTCTAAGCTGTTTGCCTTGTTACAGGCAATTTGCGGTCAGAATGCAAATGAAATCAGAAAGATTCTGAGCAAGAAGCTGCGTCTGTACTCTCGATTCAACATTTCAAGTTCCATCAACGTCTTGAATTACTGCCTCGGGTGCTCCACTCTGACGTGGATACTGCGAAAGAAACTTGACGTGCTTTTTGTGGATCCAAAGTTGTTGCAAGAATGGCTCCATGTTTTGGAAGGGATTATGGGCAAGGAGGCCCTGGAGCCTGCATTTGCGTGCCATCCAGACATTCTTCTATGCTGTGCAGATTTTCTCACACAGAACATGGAGGTCATCATGTCAATGGATGACGTTGTCGTGCAAGATCTGGTGTTCTCTACAGTGTAGTGTGAACCTCAATTGCTGCGCATAGATTAGCAAAAGAAAGGCCTACCGCTCCTTAAGTTCTTTTAGGATGAGTGTGACATCAAACCGGTAGACATACCACTCTCATATACTTACTTCGCATTGTCTATTGGAAAACGTTTGAAGCCACAGTGCCTCCGATTCAAGCAGCATGGTTGGCCCATTGTTGGAAAGAGGGAGGCATTACCGCAAGGAGGAGGGTTCAAAAAGCATGGGGAGAATCGTGTAAAAGTTGAGTGTGAGGGAAGCAAAGGAGGAGGTGGGGGAGAAGAAGTGACAAGGGAAGGGACAAAAGCAGCGGATGGTGAGCCAGCTCTCTCAACCGGTCCTTCCATCTCTCTTTCCACTCTTTCTAGAATGACCAACTCATGGTTTGAGGACTAGCTGCGTAGACATGTGTGAGATTCAGACAACACTATGTAGAAGGTGTGGAAACACTTGACAATAACTAGATTTGTGTCACTCCCTCTATCCCTCCCTCTATCCCTCTCTCCCACGCCCCTAGCTCCCTCAATCCTTCCATCCCTTCTTCCCTCCCTCCCTCCCTCCCTCCCTCCCTCCCTCCCTTCCGCCCTCCCTCATTCCCCTCTTCCCTTCCTCCAACCATCTCCTCATCCCTGTGTTCCTACTTCCAGATTCAACTCATCACATCTCACCATATCCTTGGTGTTTATCCGTAAGCGCCTTCGTATGTCTGCCATTTTGCCCGTCAATCCTTTCATCCATCCTTCCATCTGTTCGTTCATCCATCCATCCATCATTCTGACCATTCATCCATACGTCATCTGTCCTTCCGTCCATCTGTATGTCTGTCCGCCTGTCCGTCCGTTTGTCAATCTGTCTGGCTATCTATCCATCCTTTGGTCTGTCCATCTGTCCCTCTATCTGTTTGTCTTACAACCTCTCCATCAATCTGTCTGTACTTCTGTCCATCTGTCAGTCCTTCCGTTTTTTTATCAGTCCTTACGTCTTTTTGTCTATCTATCCTTCCATCCATTTGTTTGAACTACTGTCCGTTTGTTTTTCTTCCTAAATCCGTCCGCCCATCCGACAGTCAAACTACACATCCTTCTATTTGTCCATCTTTTTATCCGTCCGGTTGTCTGTCAGCCCGTCCATCCGCCCATCCATCCGTTCATCCGTCTATCCATCTTTCTCTCTGTCCGACCATTTTTCAGTCCATCCATCCATCCATCCGTCCGTCCATTTGTCTGTTCGTCCGTCTCTGTTCGTCTGTCTATCCGTCTGTCCATCCGTCTGTCCATCCGTCCATACATCCATCCATCCGTCCATCCGACTGTTGGTCCATCCGTCCGTCTGACTGTCCGTCTGTCCATCTTTCCATCCATCCCTCCGTCCTTCCACGCATTTGTCCGTCCCTTCATCCGTCCATTCATCCGTCCGTCCGTTCGTCCATCCCTCCATCCGTCCATCTTTCCGTCCATCCATCTGTCCGTGCGTCCGTCCGTTTGTCCATCCGTCCGTTTATGCGTCTGTCTGTCCTTTTTTCCATTTTTCCATCCGTCTGTCCATCTGTATGTACGTCCATCTGTTTGTCCATTTGTGTGTCCGTCCGTCCATCCGTCTGTCCGTCCGTCTGTCCATCCGTCCGTTCGTCCGTCCGTCAATCTGTCCGTCTGACCGTCTGTCTGTCCATCCATTTGTTCGTTTGTCTGTCCGTCTTTATTTGTCCTTCTCTCCGTCCGTGCGTCCGTCCGTTTGTCCTCCTCTCCGTCCGCCCGTCCGTTTGTTCGTCCATCCCTTTGTCTGTCCGTCCATCCGTCCCTCTGTCCGTCTGTCCGTCTGTCCTCCCGTCCGTCCGTCCATCTGTCCATCCGTACGTCTCTGTCAGCCCGTCCGTGTGCCCGTTCGTCTATCCATCCATACATTCCTGCAACCATCCGTTTGTCCATGCAACCGCCCATGCGTCCATGCAATCGCCCATCTGTTTGTCCATCAGACGATCCGTTCGTCAGTCCGTCCATCCATCCATCCCTCTAGGGCTGGTAGTTCATGTTTTTTTCTAGTTAATCAGATCGATCAAAAGTTTTCTAGTTTGGACTTCAATCTAGATCAAAATTTACCAGATTGTTTGGTCAATCTAATCAACAATTTGATTATCATCTTGATTGCTTGCTAGGATCTTTATCCGATTAAATTCTTTTTTTTGTCTTCAATCCTTTCATCATTAGATGTATAGGGGGGACTGAAGGTAGAGGAGTGGGAGGAGCGGTGCCATCCTGAGTGGAAACATATCAATTCTATTTTCAATCTAATTAACTTTTCTTTATCAAACTCATTCACATAATTTGCCATTTTCAGAAGGAATCCTCACTTTTCTCGTTATCAGGGACAAAGACCATCATGGTATGGATGCAGGGATGTTTAATAACTGTTTCCAGCTGCAGCGGGAAAGCCGGTTCGACCCTCCATCCTTATTCAAGTGAGGGGTGGTTGCGCACCATCCCTCGCATCAGCGAGGGCTAGCTGGCGGCCAGCACTCCGCTGGCCGCAGGCTAGCTTGCTGCCGGCCGGCTGCACGTTCGGCATCGGGCCAAGTGACCGGACGGCCACCGGCCGGCCAACCACCAGCCGTCGATCGCGGCCTCAGCCGGATCGGCGGCTGAGTGGCCAAGAGGGCCTCGAGGGTGAGGCCTCGTGGCCACGTGCCCTCATCCCCCCTCAACCTCCTTGCAAACCAAGCAAGCGAGGATGAGGGATAGGGGGAGCGAGGGTGAGGTCGAGAAAAAGGTGGCGCAAAATCGCCAGCGTGCCTCGCACGCAATGATTTCGCGCTAGAACGGCAAAACATGAATTGAAGTTCGTTCTCGACAAACTTCGACATAAAATAAACAAAACAACTCGTGCGAACATACGAGTTTGAGGTAATAACCCCCGGTTTGGGTTTCAAAACGAGGGGTTTGGTTGAAAACGGATATGGGCCTTCGGAGACTCAAAATATATGAGTCTCTCTGCTCTCGGTCGTTGATGACAATTGCCCCTCAGTATTGCAAAGGGGGTAAACCCCTGACGCGGACCACGAACGCCATTCTGCAAACTCCGACGACGCCTTCAGAGTTAGAGCTGGAGACATGACACGTTATAGTGGTTCTCAAAGCCAAACGACCCTTGCGACCAAGAGTTTGACAAAATAGGCTACGACAGAGATAAAACGTCGCCGACAGCTAGAAGCAGCAGCAAAAACGGTAGAAGGGACTACGGAATCTACGCTTCACCGTTTGAAGCATCGTAAAGGGCGTTAGGAAGCTAGAGAAGAGCTCTTTTTTTTGGAGCTTCTTCTTCACAGCCTCTCCTAACCTTGAGGGGACGTAAGTGAATTTTTAAGGACGGGGTGGGGAGTGCCCACCCCCAAACCACCAAGTTTTCACCTCTCTTCAAGGTTCCCTTCCTCCCTCCTTCAACCAAGAAATTGGGAAAGCACTTCTTCCCAATGCCAGGGACTCTCAAAGCTTGATGAAGCTCTAAAAAGAGGGAGGATTACACCTTGGGGACGTTTGGCGACTCCCCGAACGCCGCTGGCTCAAGGAGGACGCTGTCAAGGGGCGCAAGACGTGTCAAGAAGACGCAAGAAGAGACCAAAGAAGACCACAAGACAAGAAGACAAGAATTCAAGAAGAAAGTAGTGTTCTTGGTCTTGACCTTGTGCTTGCTTGTGTTCTTACTCTTTTTCCTAGTTTGGTGAGCGGTACTCACACTTCTAGTTACTCCCTAGTATTGTTAACTTCTGTTTTCCTACATCCTTGTTGCTACCAAGTGCAGTAAGTCACGGCTTAGGAGGACTAGTTTCTAAACCCACGACCTTGTGGCGACGTGGCGGCCTAGGAAAATAGAAGTTTCAATTGAAATTGCCTCACCGATTGTGAGAGCTATATTGCAGGAGGCGATTCCTCCTTTACGTTGTGGGGTGATCCTCACAACGACCTTCATGTGCTAGTTGCAGGAACGACGAGATGGCAAGTGCCGGACCGTCCAAGACAAACAAGGGCAAGGTGGTGACGGCCTCACCAGGAGCTCTCATTGGACTCCTAATTTTGGGAGCCGCCGCTGCGAGCACAGTTGCCAACCCAAAGGCAACCGTACCGCCAAGGGCGACCCTACCACCGAAGGCAACCAACGCCAACCTTGGCGAAACCAAGCAGCTTGCGGAGGCTAAAAAGGTTCTTGACAAGCACGTCGACGCGCACGTGGGCGACCCCCACGTGACGGACGACGCGATGGAGGAGGATCTTCCGGGGGGATACCCCTATGAAGAGCACGATGCCGACAATGGCAAAGGCAACGAGGATCGCTACCATCGCCATTGCCGTGCGATGAACTCGAGCCGATTGCTTGAGAAAGGCAAGACGTCCGCCCCATTGCGTGAAGCTGCCAACGAAAGCGAGACTACTGAGAGCAGCAGGGCGGGCCCTCCTTCCTATGATGCGGTCGCAATGGGGTAAGGCAGCGCCCACTCGAGCGTTGTTGCCGACGACAGTCTCCTCCAAAAGGTGGGACTCCTTGCAAGCGTGTACGCAAACCGTACCCTCTTGCAGTTGGTAAGGGTGCACGGACAACACGAGGCCCTGGAGGCTATTGCCGATGCTCTGACGACATCAGAGCTCAAGTTCGCGTTCACAAACGTGCTAGCCCACGTTGGGCAGAGCATCACGGACCTTGACTGTGATTGCCAGCTGTAGCGCTTGGCCGCCCATGAGGCAAGCCGCCGATGTAACGACCTAGAGAAGGGGTTGCAGAGCGTGACCCAGGTGCGGATGCAACAGCAAGCGTAGCGTGCCTCAGTTGCAGATGCCACTGGCGATGGCAACGATGACATACCTTCCTTGACGACTTCGGGGTCGGTTATGAACACGTCCTTCCTCCACAGTGTGGAGATCTTTCAGAAGGACGTGAAGCTGACCGACTGGTTGAGCCGCATGGAGCACGTCCTACGTGTCCAGTAGGCTTCACTTAGCCAGTGGGGAGACCTTACCACAACGCGGCTTGAAGACAAACTCTTCAAGTATGTGGTCTAGGAGTGGACTGCGCTACAACCGCACCTTGAGTGGCAGCCCATGCCGTGGGAGGCCTTCTGTGCGATCATGTGCAAGAAGTGCACCCAACGTGAGGAGGCGCAGCGCGCCTTCCGGAAGATCAAGGACTTGAGGCAGCTAGGCAGCTCGCACGAATCCTACTTCAGCGAGTTTGCCGCACTCGTGGAAGAAGTCAAAAGATTTATTGAGGGCGATGGGACTCTGACCTTCAAGTACCCGGAGTGCATGCTGCTAGAGTACTTGCGTGATGGTCTCACCAGCGAGAAGTTGAAGGACAAGACCACCACAACAGCCACTGGCAAAGCTTGGACAAGCTGGAGGGTGTTTTGTGACTACATGAGCGAAGTGTATTCGGCGAACCCGAAGCACTACTCTGATGCATAGCCGAATGCATGAGCACCGCAAGGCCGCACCATGCGCATGGACGCTGAGGGGCTAATGGGTCAGCTGGACAGTGAGGCGGGGCCAAGGGCAAGCAGCCTGCAAACCCACCAGCCAAGAAGGCTGGTGGATACAAGGGCCCCAACAACAAGCGCAGCTGCAAGAATGATGAGCTGCACGCGACGCGTGAGCGTCGCAACACATCCTTCCGCGAAGGGCACTACCAGAACTACATGCAGCCGGCCCACTTTACGGCTCATTGCCCTTAGGCAGCTGGGGGTGGACAAGAGGCCGCGTCGTTAGCTGCAGCAGTAGCACCTGGTGGGGATGGTGCAGCACGAATATTCGAGTCTCCCTGCTCAGGGTCATTGATGAGGATTGACCCTCATTCCTTCAAAGGCAGTAAACCCCTGACACGGACTGAGAACGCCATTCTACTAAGTCCGACGACTACTTAAGAGTAGGAGCTGGAGACACAAAACGTTACACAAGAGGGGAAGACAACTTTCATGGCACATATCATGCAAATAGGGGCTGTGGAACGATCTACAATCTGATCTTGACTTTGGAGGAGGGGCCCCAGGTTGAATTTGATTATTGATCAAAATCAGGATTCTTCATTGATTTAAAATAATCAAAAAGGTGATTTTTGTCAATTTTTTTGTTTGATTAAATTGAATCGAGATCAAACTACCAGTCTTACATCCCTCAGTCTATCCATATTTATGTCCGATTGTCTGCCAATTGTTCCTTCTATCCATCCATGTGTCCGTGCATATGTCTACCCTCCCATCCAGTTGTCAGTCCTCCTTGTCTGTCCATCTATCTGTCCATCCATGCATCCTCCTGTCTGTCTCCCCACCCATCTCTCCATCGTTCCATCTGTCGGTCAGTCAGAATGACCGTCTGTTCGTCTATTCATTCTGTCCATTTGTCCACCCGTCTGCCCGTTTGTCCGGCCGTGTGTCCGTCTATCTGGCCGTCAGTCCGTCGGTCCGTCTGTCCGTACGTCTGTCTGTCCGTCCATCACTCCATTTGTCTGTCTGCCTGTCCGTCCGCCCGTCCGTTTGTCCGTCTACCCGTCCATCCGTCCATCCGCTCGTCCGTCTGTCCGTCCGTCCATCCGTCCATCCATTTGTCCATCCGTCCATCCGTCCAACTGTCCATCCGTCCATCCGTCTGTATGCCCGTCCAATGGTTTGTCTGTCCGTTTGACCGTCTGGACCGTCCGTTTGTTCATCCGTTTGTCCATTGGTTAGCTTGTTTGTGCCTTTATCAGTGTATCCATCCATCTGTTTGTCACGTGTCCTTCCCTCCATTTTCCCTCTAAGGCATCAACTTTGCTTGTTCTGAAAAGTCACATTGACTCAGGAAGGAATTATGGATCAGGGACAAAGTCACTACAGTTATCCAAGGTCTCGCGAGTCCCATGTCCTGCAAAACGCTGGACCGGGGGACACGCGCTATGAGGGGCGAACGACCGGAAGACACCAGCCATTCCAAACACCGGCCCCTCAAAGACACCCACATCCCCGCGAGACTGGTGTCCCCGCCGGGTTACTGGACGGTTGATGGCGGCACCATGCCCGTAGCCGACAGCTCTGGGCTATCTTCGGACAGTCAATACTCATGGCCACATTAGGCATTTTGGTTTCCTGCTTTGCTGCTGTGTGTGAAAACGTAGAAATGAAAGGGGACATTTAAGGAATAAAATGAAAAATGCATAGACATCGACATAGACATCACCATAGATATAAACAAAGACATAGAAAAAGACAAAAACATAGGCACAGACATAGACATGGCCAAGGCATAGACATAGACATAGACATAGACATAGACATAGACATGGACATAGACATAGACATAAACATACACATAGACATAGACATAGGCATAGTCACAGACATAGACATAGACATAGACATAGCCATCGACATAGACATAGACATAGATATAGACATAGACACAGACATAGACATAGACATAGGCATAGACATCGACATCGACATCGACATCGACATCGACATCGACATAGACATGGACATAGACATAGACATAGACATAGACATAGACATAGGCATAGACATATACATAGACATAGACATAGACATAGACATAAACATAAACATAGACATACACATAGACATAGACATAGACATAGACATAGACATAGACATAGACATAGACATAGACATAGACATAGACATAGACATAGACATAGACATATACATAGACATAGACAGACATAGACAAAGACAAAGACATAAACATAGACATAGACATGTACACTGACATAGACATAGACATAGTCATAGACATAGACATAGACATAGACATAGACATAGTCATCGACATAGACGTAGACATAGATATAGACATAGACACAGACATAGACATAGACATAGACATCGACATCGACATTGACATCGACATCGACATCGACATAGACATGGACATAGATATAAACATAGACAAAGACATAGACATAGAAATAGACATAGGCATAGACATGTACATAGACATAGACATAGACATGGACATAAACATAAACAAAGACATACACATAGACATAGACATAGACATAGACATAGAAAAAGACAAAAACATAGGCACAGACATAGACATGGCCAAGGCATAGACATAGACATAGACATAGACATAGACATAGACATGGACATAGACATAGACATAAACATACACATAGACATAGACATAGGCATAGTCACAGACATAGACATAGACATAGACATAGTCATCGACAAAGACATAGACATAGATATAGACATAGACACAGACACAGACATAGACATAGACATAGACATCGACATCGACATCGACATCGACATCGACATAGACATGGACATAGACATAGACATAGACATAGACATAGACATAGACATAGACATAGGCATAGACATATGCATAGACATAGACATAGACATAGACATAAACATAAACATAGACATACACATAGACATAGACATAGACATAGACATAGACATAGACATAGACATAGACATAGACATATACATAGACATAGACAGACATAGACAAAGACAAAGACGTAAACATAGACATAGACATGTACACTGACATAGACATAGACATAGTCATAGACATAGACATAGACATAGACATAGTCATCGACATAGACATAGACATAGACACAGACATAGACATATACATAGACATAGACATCGACATCGACATCGACATCGACATCGACATCGACATCGACATAGACATAGACATGGACATAGATATAGACATAGACATAGACATAGACATAGACATAGATAAGGCATAGACATATACATAGACATAGACATAGACATAGACATAGACATAGACATAGACATAGACATAGACATAGACATAGACATAGACATAGACAAAGACATAAACATAGACATGGACATAGACATAGACATAGACATAGACATAGACATAGAAATAGACATAGACATAGACATAGACATAGACGTAGACATAGACATAGACATAGACATAGACAAAGACATAGACATAGGCATAGACATAGACATAGACATAGACATAGACATAGACATAGACATAGACATAAACATAGACATAGACATAGACATGGACATAGACATAGACATAGACATAGACATATACATAGACATAGACATAGAAATAGACATAGACATAGACATAGACATAGACATAGACATAGACAAAGAAATAGACATAGACAAAGACATAGACATAGACATAGACATAGACATCGACATCGACATCGACATCGACATCAACATCGACATCAACATAGACATAGACATAGACATAGACATAGACATAGACATAGACATAGACATAGACATAGACATAGACATAGACATAGACATAGACATATACATAGACATAGACATAGACATAGACATAGACATAAACATAGACATAGACATAGACATAGACATAGACATAGACATAGACATAGACATAGACATAAACATAGACATAGACATAGACATAGACATAGACATAGACATAGACATAGACAAAGACACAGAAAAAAACATAGATATAGACATAGACATAGACATAGACAAAGACATAGAAATTGACATAAACATAGACATAGACATAGACATAGACATAGACATAGACATAGACATAGACAAAGACACAGAAAAAAACATAGATATAGACATAGACATAGACATAGACAAAGACATAGAAATTGACATAAACATAGACATAGACATAGACATAGACATAGACATAGACATAGACATACACACACATAGACAGAGACATAGACAAAGACATAGATGTAGACACAAACATGGACATAGACATAGACATAGGCATAGAGACAGAAAGATACATAGACATAGACATAGACATAGAAATAACAACAAAAACAAACATAGAAATAATTATGAACATAGGAATAGATATAGATAAATGTATTACTAAGGTGTACATAAAGGTACAAAGGGACATACATAAACATATAAACATAGACATAAGTATAGACGTGGATATCAGGATGTAGAAAACCATGTAGATATGAATGAAGATAAATATACAGATAAAGATAAAGATAAAGATAAACATATAGGTGTAGATGAAGATGTATATAGAAATACATATATTTATGAAAACATAGATATAGATAAATATATAGGAATAGATATACATAAAGGTATAGATATAGATATAGATATAGATATAGATATAGATATAGATATAGATC
>SZWC01022180.1:27813-39801 GCA_023375785.1 Penium margaritaceum | reverse complement strand
GAGTCAGAGGGGCGGACGGGACCCCCCCCCCCCTCCGCTCCCTCCTCCCCCCATACCTACTCGTTCACTCGCTTGCTGAGCGAGCGAGCGAGGGAGCGAGCGTCCACGGGAGGAGGGCCGGACAACCCGGACACCTCCCCCCCCCTGTCCTCACCTTATTTTATCCATTCGCCCACCATCCGGGCAATCGAGAAAAAGGGGGGGGGCGAGTAATAACACTCCGAAAAGGGGTATGCCTGAAAGAGAGTGAAAAAAAAGGGGAGAAAAAGTAATTGAAAAAAAAGGGAGGGTGACGGCGAGAAAGGATAATATAACAAAAAAAAGGGGGGGAGGAAAAGACGATTTCAACCAAACGTACGGGACCATCGAGTAACCCGTCATCTCACCGACAGCTGCACTTGTAGCAACCACTGTAGCATCAGCGGCGGTTGCAGCAGCGCTTGCAGTTTCACCCTCTGCACCGGCAACGGATTGTGTTGTCGGCGACGATTTCCGCTTCGAGACGTGTCGTGGACCGGCGTCTCCCTGGGGCCCGTGGATTGGTGCACGCATTTCACCACGTAGGATCGACGGCGGATTCGAGTCCTACCAACTCCGAGGGCTGGGTCATCTACCGCTTGGAGCAGCAGCCACACCTGCAGCCGCCACCCCTTCTCGTCTTGGAGCAGTCTTCGCTCCATTAGTGGCAGCAGCATTAGTGGCCGCAGTTAGTCGGACTGTCGTCTCCGGGCGTGTTGTGGTAGTGCAGCTCTTCCCGTCTGGTCACGTTTGCTGACCCGGACGCCGTGACCTCCAGGAGTGACAATACCTACTGGCCCCATTCACTCCCGTGGCTTGGTGCTTTCCACGGGGAGTAGGTGTCCTCGGCACCTATCCATTGTCCAGCGCACGAGATGAGTGCGCGAACATCTGAGCAGGCGCCCTGCGCATTCGCCTGCTACTACTGTGGTGATGGACGTCATGGTTGGCGTCGCTGTTGGACGCGCCCTCCCGGCTGGCATCCACCTTGGTTACAGCCGCGTTCGAGCATGCGTCCTCCACAGCATACGGATCTGCCAGCGTTGGTAGATCCCCTAGCAGGACCTCTGGCGAGCATGTTCGCTGAGATCCACGGCCTCCGGCAGACGGTGCAGCGGCTCTGTGACCTTGTTGTCACTGAACGTGCTTCTGCTACTCGTTCGTCGACGGCCTCTTCGATCACATCTCTTCCATCCTCTCCTCCTTCCTCATCCGATGGTGTACCTTCAGCTCCACCTGCCAGCGAGTCCTAGACTGCCACCATCCTGTCGATCCTTCACTCTACGACCACTACGCCATCTCGCAATGACATACCTCCATGCAGTCGTTCCAGTCGAGTGACTCTGCGATGTCGGCGTCAGCGCTCTGCACGGCGTGCTCGCGCCGGTGTTGATCCATCCTCCACCTCCTCGGACTCCGTTGCTGTACCTGTCAAGGGGGAGTGTCGTCACCGCGCATTGCCTGATGTGACCGTAGCGACAGGATTCGCACTCGCGCCGGGCCGTGCTGTCGGAGCGTCAGCACATGTAGACTCAGATGATACGGTGACAGCACATCGCATGGAGTCTGATCTCGACATGGAGGTCATGGTGCAGACTTGCGTGTCATCGAGCTCGACTTCCACGTCCGCGCTGGATCCAGATCTTATTTAGCAGCAGCTTGCGTTAGGAGGAGTGCAGGCCCGGCGTCCGTGGGCAGTGCCACTCGCGGCTCCTACCGGTGGTGGCGCGGCGGTTGCACAGGGGTCCCGTACGGATCGGGATGCCTCTTGCGGAGTTTTGGCAGAGTTTGTGCAGCAGGCTCACACGAGCCCGGCGGAGGTTCCAGTGCAAGAGATATGCGTGTCATCGAGGTCGACATCCATGCTGGGACAGGAGCCAGACATTCTGCAGCAGCAGGTTACCTCAGGAGGAGTGCAGGCACGGTGTCCGTGGACTGTGCCACTCCTGGCTCCGTCCGGTGGAGGCCCAGAACTTTCGGGGGAGAGTGTGTAGACAACTCACACAACTCCGGCAGATGTTGGAGTACTTGGGACTTGCATGTCATCGAGGTCGACATCTACGCTGGGGCAGCAGCCAGACATTTTGCAGCAGCAGGTTGCATCACGAGGAGGGCAGGTCTCACGTGCCTTGGTGATGCCACTCGCGACTCTGATCAGTAGCGACCTGGCAGCAGTAGAGGAGTATTGTGCGGATCGGGATGTCCCATACAGATTTCCAGGGGCGTTGGCACACGGGACTCATACTAGCCCGACAGCGGTCGCTGTACATGAGCAGAGTCGACCGGCTGGTCTGTTAGAGGTTGAGGCGTTCTTGAGAGCAGCAGTTCTCAGAGATGTCGCCGGGACATATGCTGTAGCAGACACAGCATGCTTCACCGCCTCATCTACACTACCTGAGGACCACCTTCAGCGTGAGGAGTCGTCCATGTTCCCATAGTCTTCGGGTTCCCGTACCCACGACGAAGCAGCGACATACATGACGGAGTCAGATGTTGGTCCTTACTCTATCATCGAGCAGGTGGTAGCGATCAGCGTTCCCGGCGAGACAGTGCGTCAGCGCCAGCTGCGCTTGTTGGTCGCCTTGACGAACATTGCTGAGCCGGAGCCCTGTACACCTGTGTCCATTATAGCGGCAGTCGAGGACACCGGAGCAGATCCATACATGCAGATGGAGTCACCTCGTCAGCAGGAGCTGAGTTCTGTCCCCTCGATTTCACCTCTTGGTGACGCTACCGATCACATCGACGCCGAGAGTGGCAGTACCTGCACAGACGACGCTTCCACATGCTCTACGGACTCTGACAAATCCTCCTCCTTCTCTCTCGGCATGCGACCGCTCACTCCTCGCATGACAGACACGAGATGTGATGTGGATGCGACACCTGCAGCTGCATGCGATGTTCCAGCGTCTCAACACATTGTGACCTTGGTTGACCCCCAGGAGGATGCAGCGGCACCTATTCCATCATCTTCAGCAGCAGAGATGCAGATGGCGTTGTACTCACGAGCTGTGCAGTCTGCATGTGTAGCATCCAGTGAGGCAGAGTTTATTCTACACCAGGTCGACATGGGCCACCTCGACATGTCCGAGGCAGATTATGCTGATCTGCAAGAGCGTGTAGTCATGCTACAGCGGGAGATGGTGGCAGCGCGTGAGCGATTCTCAGAGGAGGGCAGCATCACTGGTACCGGCAGGAGCCTTCCGGCAGGAGCAGTGATGCTGAGCGTGCCTTCGGCTTCCGCCATCCCGGCTCCTGTCGACCCCATCATCGCTCCTCCTTCTTCTGCTACCGTCACTCACCTTCATCCACCCGACTCACCTGTCCCATCTTCATCTTCATCCACGAGTGGTGATCCGGTTCATCGCTCCAGCTCTCCTTTTCTGGCAGTACACCCTTGTGTCTCAGGGTCTCCTATCCTGTATCGGAGGCCAGCTCCGCCACTTCATCCACGCACGCGTGTTGCTCACCCATTCTCGTTCCTCCGGCGTACACAGATGCATCGTGGCAGTGCGGAGGCAGGAGAGACTGTGAGTTGGGACCCTTGGCAGTCACGCGAGGACTGGTATACCCCAGGTGATGCAGATTCACATGAGGAGTTGCAGCCGGAGACACCACTTTGTCTTTGAGGGAGGGAGTCGACTCACAGGTGACAGGGGGAGTTGTCTCTACATGATGGATACACTACATGACTCATCGCCCAGGATCTGTTCAGCTACGATATCAGCATCTCCATCGAGGACATCGCTGCCAGGTTCATCTGCCCAGGGGGAGTGTTGTGTGGACCTCGACCTGACGCGACGCCATGGGAGATGCATGGCGAGGTCCATGCTCTGTTCTGAGCATCTACAGCATCCCGCATGTGCCTCACGCTACGTGCCTACACAACTGCATACAGATGGTAGCACACTGTTGGTCGAGACCCGGACACTTGGTGCATTGCACCAGTGTCACGAGGAGACCATGTTATCGTGTGTCTTAATGTGTCGCTATACTGTGTGTGGCATGTGCATGCCAGCTGTTGGTCGAGACCCGGACACGTTGTGCATTGCACCATTGTCACGAGGAGACCATGTGATCGTGTGTCTTAGTGTGTCGCTATACTGTGTGTGGCATGTGCATGCGAGCTGTTGGTCCCGGACACGTGGTGCATTGCACCCGTGTTACGAGGAGATCCTCCCTTGATCCTGTGTTTGGATGATGATACTGTTGACTTGGATTGCTCGTAGTGGTCGAGACCCGGACCCTGGTACCGCCAGTGTCACGAGGAGACCATCTTGTCCTCTGACCTGTGTATGATGTGCATTACACTGGTTTGTGTGCGTGTGCATCACTCCTCTTATGGTCGAGACCCAAACACTTTGTGGGCTGTGCCAGTGTCCAGGGAGACCCTAGATGGATAGCAGACAAGCGTGTGTGTGTGTGTTTGTGCGACTTGACTCATGCATGTTATGGCTTGCCATGCATTGTTGTTCCATGCCTTCGCTCATTCATTCTGGCGTGGACGGCTATGTCAGCCAAGGGGAGTGTTGGTTTGTGTGGCTTCCACCCGTCACGACCGACACTGCTAGTTTACCGATATACCCACATTCGGGGTATATGGCAGAGGAGAGCGTGACGACACGACGAGCCTCCGGACTGCACCGAGACTTCTCCAGCACCTACGACAGTGCCGGCGAGACGCGGTCGATGCGTTCCGGCAATCATGTGGGTTTGTCAGGAGGTAGGAGAGTTTTCTCGGTGGGTTCAAACCCGCGCACCCGGTTGACTGTACCGATGCGACGAGGAGACCCGATGGCTATTGTGGGGCTTCCAATGTTCGGAAAGCCGTCTGTGATGTCTGGACGTTGATTCCGAGATGTTTTGGCACTGCTCATGTTTTCTCGGTGGTCGAGACCCGGGCACTCGGAGAGTTGTCCCGGTGCCTCGAGGAGACCACCTTTGTTACTCTCGTGGTGTATGCAGTGTGTTCTCCCTGTTGACTCATTTGGGTTCAGCAGGGGTGACGGGGCCCGGTGCGGTTAGCTGCCGGCGCCCCTATATAAGCCCGTTAGGGGCTCATTTGTAATTTCTCCTTGTTCTTTATATTCAGCATTCCAGACTTAGCCAAATTCTTGCCGTCTTGCATCGCACTCACACACAGAGCTCATGTTCGTTCTTGCATGGGCCTGCATGCCCTAAAATTATTTCCAATTCACTCACATCTATAGGTGCAGCTACAGTATTTGTGGCAGAGAAGATGAGAGGAAGATTGCCTTGGTGTCGCTGATGTGGAGACAATGTCTAGTCAGAGTCTCATAAGCTTTTATTTCTTTAGCATGCAGAGAGACGCATGGGCAGGGACTCGATTGTGCGCCAGGGAAAGAGGCGCAGGCACAAGACCGAGTGTACATGGGGGAACTGCCACGAGCACGGGAGCAGGTGTGCTCGAGGGGACTGACATAGCCACAGGGTCAGGTGTGCGAGAGGGTACTGACACAAGCACGGGACCACGTGTGACAGAAGGGACAGACAGAGTCACAGGGGGCCATCGTGCCAACCCTCGGCTGTGCGTTGATGAGTACTCGCCCTCCGTTTTAAAACCGAGAAGTCGGGCTTGACCCCCGGGTGGCGGCGTGGCCTTGCACAAGCAACATGCACGCTCACCCGCGCTTAGATATTTGCTCTCTCCCTGTTGGTGTCTCAGTCACGATGACCTTTGGACTTGTCGCCATGGCTGGCCGGTACGCTGGGACACTAGACGGCTATTTTGACAGCATTAGCACCAGCCAGCGTGCCCTCACGTGCTCTCTATGTTTGTCTCAGTGACCACCTCCCGAGGTCCATTTCCTCAGTTGCGCTATCCTTACTCGTTCATGATCAAGATGCGTGGAGTTTTTGTTTCTACACCTGATGCTTCATTCAGTTTGTCATTCAGACAACCGAGGAGCCCGTACACCTGTCAGATTCTCTCTTCCTATTGTTTGGAGCTTGCAGCTAGGTTAGTCTATTTTCCACCTGTTGGTTGGACTGGTGCGCTTTGTTGCATGCATGTGGGTGAGACTATACCTACAAATTTCTCTGATTTTTTTGTAACAAACTTCTATGGTTCTAAGCATAAATTTGTTGTCTCTCCATCATTTAGAGCACCGTCTGTCACGTTGTGTACTATGCAGCGTGCCCTCACACACAGCACATTGCTCAGGGGGTTTCTCTATTCCCCCATGGTATCAAATTAGTACAGAGACACAACATTTTTCTCCCACTACATAATACACAACAGCGCCACTGGAAGCATCTGAGCAAGGCTAGACTGGATGAGACGTACAGGTCCTGGGAACGTGAAGGCCCTGAGATGAGGGCTCACATTACGCAGTCCTTTGGAGTTCTAGTTAATGACCCCAAATTCATACACTTGATGATCAGTTTATCAAAAAGTGTATTTCTTCATGCAAACATTTTCCACAAAAGATTCACTGGAATGCATGTCAACAAAGCCTAGATGTGCATTCCTTCTATAAAGCAAAAAATGTATTTGGTTGTATGTGATTTTTAGCAGTATCTACGGATAGTCCATGTTCACTAGTTTGTTCACTTCCCAATACACTCGTTGATACACTGTTTCACGGGTGAGGCGATTGGTCATATATGGTCCTTTGACACAATGGGAGGCAGACTGATGACTAATTGCTCCCCTCGTCGTGGCTGCCTTCTTGACAGCGACGTGAAAGAGTGGTGGTGGCGTCTTAGGCCACCTCTGTAGCATCAGCACCTATTGCCGTGGTAGTAGCTGTACCCAACTGCCTTCGTTGCAGTAGGCACATCTACTCTCTACAACACCAACGACCATGGCAATAGCAGCAGCAGCGGCAGCACCATCCCCCTGGCTGTATTGCATCTTTGTGCAGCAGCCACAGCAGCAACAACAGCAACAGCCACATCAGCAACAACAACTCCAACAACAGCAACAACAACAGCAACAGTAGTAGCATCAGCCGCACTCGCAGCAGCAGCTACAGTAGCAGTTACAATAGCAATTGCTACAGCAGCAGCACCCGCACTCCCAGCAGCAACTATAGTAGCAGCTACAACAACAGTCGCAATAGCAGCAGCTGAAGCCACACCAAAAGCAGCAGCCACAGAAATAGCCATAGTAGGAGCACAATAGCAGCAACAATAGCAACAGCAACAGCAGTAGCGTGTTGTCTTGAGGACCGCCGGAGCAGCTGCAAAGCTACGTGGGCACAAACGTAGGCACGGCAATTGTGCTCACCGCTGCCACCTAAACTCGTCAGCCGGCGGGATGCTGCTCTGCAACTTCATGCCCTCTCAAGACCGCTTCTTGGCGGGCTCGAGCGCCGACCTCGTCGACCGACGAGCTCATAGATGGACGAGCTCATTGGTCGACGGGCTTATCGCTCAACGTTCCCCCCACTCATTTTCTTACAACAAGGGTCAAGTGCACCCTCCCTTGTCCCAAAAAAAAAACAGGTGGAGGAGAGGCAGTGAGCCTTGTCATCCCTCTCAACCTCGTGTACACCCCGGTCAACAACTTCCAACTTCTTGTTGGTGGTTGAATTTTTCTCGTCATTTCCCTTTCATTTTTTTCCTTTTTTCTTCTTTTGTTTTTCTCATCTGGTCTTGCACGTGGTCAAGACCCAGGCATTTGGGGACTTGTCCCGTTCCCTCGGGAGACAGTGCATCCTCTTTTCACCCTCCATCTCTTTGGTCGAGATTCTCACACATGGGAGCTTGACCCCGTTGGAAACCACCAACTTCATGTCCTTGTCGCGATTGGGCTTCCGTGCCAGCATCTTTGGCGGTGGTTGTACCCAACCCGAGGTGGCACTGGCATCTGCAGTGTGCCGTTGCAGTCGTCCGGCCATCCTGTTCTTCGTGTTTTCAATTTTGATAAAAGATACCATGTACCCTTGTTTGCACCGTCGTCCGCAGCCACTACCGCAGCGCATGTGAATGTTGCTCCCTCGCTTTCCCCTGTGCACAGACGTTTGCTCCATCACCGCCTGCATCACCTGCATACAGCCGCCATAAATATCCTTCTGCATCATAAGCCTACTGTTGGCCTTGACCCTGTCACATTCCTTGTGCTCTACACTAATGACTGCCGTAATTGCACACAAGGCAAGCTTCATCACCCGTCCTTCTGGTCGTATGACTCACACACGCTGCATCCCCTTGTCCTTGCTCATGCAAACACCATGGGTCCTCTTCTAGAGGGTGTCCGAATGTATGTTTTGTGTCTTGGCTTCTCCAAGCTGAGCGTGCTTGCCAGCATCAGCTATTGGTGTTTTGCTATGATCGTGGTGGGAAGTTCATGGATCCCACGGCCCGCCTCTTCCAGTATCAAGGGGTGCATCTGGAGCTCTTTGCTCCATGTACATCACAGTTGAACGAAATGTCATAACGTTGGCACCACACTCTTGTTGGCGGTGTTCGCACCCTTCTTGTCAAGTCTGGCCTCCCTCAGGTGTTTGCCTTTGAGACCATTCCTACATGACGTGGGTTTAAAACCATGTTTTCCATGGTCCGTTGCCTCGTCATGTCATGTCCGTTTGAACGATGGTATGGTCTTCGTGTTGACCTTTGCCTCGTTCATGTCTAGGATAGCACCACCTGTGTTTGGCTCCCTTGGGACCAACGTGATGGTAAGCTGTCTCCTTGAGGTCGCCTCTACCCCTTCCTTGGTGTCTCCCCTCCGTCCAAGGCTTGGCGCTTTTGGGACCCCAAGCATGGTCAAGTTGTCAAGTCTTGCGATGCTCTCTTCTTTTCATGTACCTTCGCTCATAGTATTGCTCATTTTGTCCCAACGCTTGTGCACTTCTCTTACCTAGGAGAGGTGGTGTCTGCGGAGTGCCCTTTGGTAGTGGCTGCACTTCGTATCCCACATTTATGTCGTTGTCTCCATCATCTCCCATCATGCATTTTGCTAAGGCTCAATTGCCTCCAGGTCGGCTACTACGTGAATTTTCCTTCAAGAATCCGAGCAAGAGTCTATTGCTTTTTGTGTAGGGACACTTTGTGCCATCGCATGTGTCCTCTCCTCTTGCTTCTACATCATTGCATCATTACATGATTGTGTCATCCCCTATCACATATGTGTCATCGCCTACATCCTCTCCTAGTGCATTTGCATCATCGCGTACGTCCTCTCCTATTGTGTCTACGTCGTCGCTTGTGTCACCTCCTTTTGTACCCACGTCATTGCTTGCATGATCCCTTGCCGTATCTGTGTTGCCACCTGCATTGTCGTTTTGGTCCCATTGGCAGCAGACCCAGTCACACCTTCGCAACCCCCTATCTCATCGCCGTTCATTTGCGCGCCAGGCAGTCGTCTAACACCGTTACAGTCTACACCCCACTATGTCCCGCCTGCCGGTCATACAGCCTCGACTAGTCCCTCTGGGCACATGCGGTCCGTTTGTCTAGTTCACTGCGCTGTCATTGACCCTACACAGCCTACTCCCAATTCCGTTCTTGATGCTCTTGGCCTAGCGGCTGTTGTGATGCAACCCAACACCACGCTTGGACATTATCTCATCACTGATGAGTTCCACCGAGCCATTGTTGCAGCTGAGTCTACTCGACCTCTGCCATATCCCTTAGTCTCCATCGCACTCATTACAAGTGGCACCACGGCACGTGTGCATGATCCGACCACAGTGCAATAAGCACGATCCGTTGCAGATGCAACACTCTGGGAGAAGGCTATGTGCGAGGAACTTGCTACAATGAAGGAGCATGGGGTTCATGAGAAGGTGAAACTCTCACCTTGTCCTCATGCGATATCAGCTTGTTAAGTGTTTCAAGGGAAAGAGAGACCCAATGTCTCAGTGGAACGGTATAAGGCATGTCTCACGGCTAAGATCTTCTCTTAAGTGCTTAGTGTGGAGTTTGATTCCACTTTTTCCCCTGCTGGCAAGTACACCACGGCATAGGCCTTGTCAAGTCAGGTGGCACAACATGATTGGGAGCTCCACCAGATGGACATGAGCAATTCCTTTCTACACTGCAACCTCAAGACATAGATATATCTCGTCTAGCCTCCAGGGTTCAAGGAAGGCACAAACAGGATCTGGCACATCCAAAAAACCTCGTATGGGTTGAAGCCATCTCCACGTTGTTGGAACCTCGAGATCTCCGCTACCTTGGAGCAAGGAGGATATCACCGCAGCACAGTTGACCTAGCTTCGTTTTTTATTGGTTCCTTTGCACCCTTTGTTGCTGCCCTCGTCTACGTGGACGACTTCTTGATCGTGTCTCCCGACCCTCACGCTTTCTAGAGTGATAAGGATCTCCGCCATTCTGTGTACATAATGAAGGAAATTGGTCCATCTCGTGTCTTCTTGGGAATGGAGATTGAGCGTGACCGCCAGCGTCGCACACTACATATGTATCAAGTTGATCAAGTGAGGACGTTGCGGGGCAGTTTGCTTTTCTATTGGCCACAATTCCCTCTACATCCATGCCTATGATGCCAGCTGAGCAGATGCTTCTCATGTCAGTAGACCCTGATCGTCTTGGGGAGCCTATCGATGCCATGATGTACCTCCGTTTCATTGGCTCCCTGATGTTCCTCGGGACCATGATGCACGGGAGATGTTGCCTTTGTTGTGAACATGTCGTCACAGATTTTAGAGCATCCACGTAAGCTCCATCTGGAGGCTCCTCTACGTGTAGTGCATTATGTCGTGTCAACCCCACGCCTCGGCTTGTGCTTTTGCGCGCAGCCGTCTGTGGTTGTTGACTGATACACTCAAAATGATTGGGTCCACAATCGCAATGCACATAGCCAATCCGACTACATCTTCCTTGTCAGAGGCATGGCTGTCTCGTGGAAGAGTGACAAGCAGGATTACGTAATACAAAGCTCGATTGAAGCAAAGTATGTCCCGTTAGGGGTTGGGGTTTGTGAGAGCGTCTAGTTGTGCTATCTCAGGTAGCAAATGTACCAAGCCAGCCCTTGTATCACCATCCGCTGCAACAATGAGAGCATGCACCGCACATCAGAGCATGATGGCATGTGCCACACGCGCACAAAGCACGTCAATATGGAGTATCACTTTGTGTGTGAACACATTTCACGTGACATTGTCTCTGTCGTGGGTTTAGACACGCAATAGCAGCGTGCAGACTTCCTCAAAAAAGCGTTGTGCAGCGGCAAGTTAAAGTTTGTGATGCGCAATGTTAGGCTTCTTGCGTCTACTTCTACTCCTACATGATTCCTATCTCCCTCTTGTTGCTTCCTCTCTTCGTCCACAGTTCTTGTGCGGCCTTGTCGTGTGCCACTTGTTGTTCGTTGTCCTTGCCATCGTTCTGTGACCCTTGCTCGCTTTTGGTGACTAGCGTCTGCGGGTCATGGGGGAGTGTTGGTGTCCGTCATGGAAACCTCTGAACTTATCGCCACGACTCACCGGTATGCCGGGACACTAGACGGCTACATTGACAGCATCAGCACCAGCCACCGCGCCCTCACGTGCTCTCCAAAATTTTCTCGTTGACCACCTCTCGAGGTCTATTTTCTCAGTGGCGCTATCCTTGCTCGTTTATGATCCAATTGCATAGAGTTCTTGTTCTTGCAACTGATGCTTCTTTTGGTTTGTCATTTGCACAACCAAGGTGCCCGTACCGATCGTGTTCTATCATGTTGTTGTTTTGGAGCTTGCAGCTGGGTTAGTCTCTTTTCCATCGATAGGTTGCACTTGTGCGCTTTGGTGCACGCATGTGGGTGAGACAATACCTGCGCACTTGTCTGTTTGTTTTGTAACTAACTTCTACCTTCCAAAGCACATCTTTACCGTCTTTCCACCTTTCATAGCACAATCGGTCATGTTGTGTTCTATGCAGCGTGCCCTCGCACATGGCACGTTGCTCCGGGGGTTTCTCTATCTCCTCCTCACCCCCCCCCCCACACTCTTTTTTTGTCTTGGCTCTAAGTTCCACAAGTCTCATCCATAGCGTGTGTGTCTAGTG